>CAUYQG010134104.1:0-12904 GCA_963574415.1 Tarsius wallacei | reverse complement strand
TTTTTGATTTATTGTAGAGATGAGGTCTCGCCAAGTTGCCCAGGCGGGTCTTGAACCCGCGGGCTCAGGCAATCCACTCACCTCAGCCTCCCAAAGCGCAGTATTACAGGCTGAGCCACCGAGCCCGGCAAGTATTTCTTTAAAACCACAATAAATTAACCTCTAAAATACTCTTTTCTATTACTACTAATTTAGATACTCTTTAAGTTTGAGATGTTTCAAAAGCTTCTTATATCCAGGTGAACCATCTCACTTTTTATAAAAACAGCGATGTCTTCAGGGTTAGGAAGTCAGTAATTCTCACAATTCCTAAATTTTTGCTCCCCATACACTTTTAATTAACTTTTCTTATTTGTAAATGAAGATAATAGTTGAATACCCACTTATAGGATGGCTGTGAGGACTAAATGAGTTAAGACATATGAACCACTTCCAATAATGCTTGTCTAGAGCAGGCAATCAACCCATTTTAGCTATAATTAATAATAAATAATATTTTTCAGAGTTTTTAAGCTGTAGAACCAAATTAAAGTGTACTATCAGTCTTTGATAACTTTATGCAAGATAATTAGTGAACTCATTTAACATATCTGGGGTATTCTTGCCACAAAGAATTATCTTTGCTATCTAGCTAGGTTTTCAATAGTATAACATTATCTGAATTGTCTGATCTTAAAATAGCCAAGATTATGGAAAAATGTTATTATCTGCATAACATTCAACTTAATCTGTATTCAATTCTGAGATTATTTTTACTTCGAAAGATTAGATATACATTTTTCAAGATGTGTAAGATGTTTCGGAACTGTTTTCCCCCAGAAATATCACTACAAAAACATGCTAAAAATGGTCTTTCAAATAAGAAATCACAAATTATTTGGGAGATTTTTATGTTTTAATGTGCATTTGAATCTAAGTTCACAGATACAGGTTGTTTTAAAAAATAATTTTTTAAGGTAAAATGAACATAAAAATATTTAAAGTATAATGCTACCATAATTCAGTATGAGTTTCCAGGTCAATAACAAATTTTTTACTTTAAATAATAACTAAAATTTATTGCCAACCAGATTAGCCTCCAGAAATCACTGACTTTTCTAAACTTATTCCAAAATTTATCAGTTTCAGAAAACCTTTCTCATACTTAGAATTCCAAGTACATACACCAAACTATAAGATTTAGTGCATTCAAGTGAACAGATTTAAAGATTCTAAAAGAAAGAACTCCTAAAGTAAATTAAAACTCCTAAATTATCAAAATTAGACTATTCAAGAAGTTACTTCACATGGTAGAATATAACAATATAGGAGAAAAATAGGAAGTATTACAGAAAAGCAGTGTTTTAAAAAACTAGGAAAAGTAATACCTTTTAAGTACTTATTAAGAATGTACTGCAACCCATAAAATACTGTTTCCTCATATTTCACTTTCCTTATTTTGGAGTTTTCTGTCTTCTTTTCACGGCATTCAAAGTAGGAATAAACTTTGCTTGTGTTGGGTGGGTATTGTTTATAGTGAGTAACCTATATAAAAAAAGAACCACTCTAGTTAGTAAACACCAGAAGAGTAGACTGTAAATCATAACAGAAAAGGCTTTATTGCAAAACCAGAAAAATTATATGTCTTATTTGTTCTCTAAAAGCTTGTTTTCCTGGCTACATAGAATAAAGAACAGGTATCTTATTTATTAAGATATTTTAATGGTTTAGTATATTAAAATAAAAACCACAGGAGCGTGTTAAATTTATAAATAAGCACAATGAACTGAAGTACAAGGACCCCAGGCCAAAAAAAGTATTTCATTCAATCTTGAGCAACAGCCTTTCCCTCAGATGAGAGGAGCAACTTTCTGGGGGGCACACGCACAACATAAAGAATGAACTGAAGCCGGGCTCGGTGGCTCAGCCTGTAATCCTGGGAGGCTGAGGTGAGTGGATAACCTGAGCCCGCGGGTTCAAGACCCGCCTGGGCAACTTGGTGAGACCTCATCTCTACGATAAATTAAAAAAAGTAGCCATGTGTGGTAGCGCACGCCTGTAGTTCCGGCTACTTGGAAGGCTGAGGTGGAAGGATCGCTGGAGCCCAGTAGGTCGAGGCTGCGGTGGCCAGGAGCGGCCACTGCCCTCCAGTCTGGGTGACAGAGTGAGACTCCAACTCAAAAAAAAAAAAAGGAATGAACTGAAAGGCATCGGTACTGCTACTATTTAAATTTGGTGCGTTCCATAAGCCAATAATCAATGACTTATCAACTCCTTCATTTGTACAATGAGGTGCTGAGAATGATCACTTCTGGCCTCTATAGTGACACTATGAAAACCTAAATGAATGCAACAGCCAAAGAAGCAGCAGCAAAAGAAAAAAAAAATCCTGTTTCGTAACCTTTCTCTCACCTTAGTACTAACTGGCAAGTAAGTTCCTATACAATGTCACATCAAATCCTTCCAAGTTAAAAAAATATGAAAAAGTCTTATCACAAACTTCTCTTCCATAAATTTGGGCAAAGGTCACTATTAAAAATGTATCTGCTTTGGTTTTTTTTTTTTTTTTTGAGGTGGAGTCTCACTCTGTTGCCCAGACTGGAGTGCAGTGACCGCTCCGGGCCACTGCAGCCTCGACCTGCTGGGCTCCGGCTATCCTTCCGCCTCAGCCTTCCAAGTAACTGGAACTACAGGCACGCGCTACCACACCCGGCTCATTTTTTGATTTATTGTAGAGATGAGGTCTCACCAAGTTACCCAGGCGGGTCTCGAACCCGCGGGCTCAGGCAATCCACTCACCTCAGCCTCCCAAGGCATGGGATTACAGACTGAGCCACTGAGCCTAGCTTGCTTTGGTTTTAAGGACAAAAAGTAAAAGCTGAGTGTTCATTATAAATTTATTTCAATGTTTTAACCATGTTGAAAATTTTTTTGTGTTTAAAGTAGAAGAATAATGTGTATTTGCCCAGTTGGAAGAATAGGACTAATAATGCCTTAAGATTTAAGATCACAGCAATGGTGGGATAAATCTTTGCAGACCGAGTTTCATGGGTGACCACTGTGAACATAAATCCTTTTTCCTATTTTGCTTTCATCTCAAGTTTAGAAAAGTCAACATTTTCTTTATTTGGCTGTGCAATCTCAATCTCAGTAAAACTTGGCTCTATCCTGAACAATCTTTGTAGCTTAGCATAAGAATTCTAAGATGAATATATTTCCATTGACACTTCTGAATGAACGTCTTCTGTTGCCAATGGAAGCATACTTGCAACTCTATAAAAATAGCCCCTTCTACTGCATACAGGCAACCCTGGAGGTAAATCTCTATAGTAAAATGTGATCTAAGAGTCTAACTCAGGCAGGAGACTTGAGGCTTTCTGTTTTGCTCAGGCACAGCAGATATCTATACACTAAAAGGTATAAGGACGGCTCATTGAAACCTAAAAGTATATGCCAGGGCTTTTTAAGGTTAGAATCCAGGGACTGATATCACTATAAGTTTAAGAAGATCTAAAAGGTGGCTAAGTAAGATAGTTAACACAGAATCCAAAACAATTAAATCTATTAGCCAAATCACTAAAATACAAAAAGCAAGTTAATATACATTTATGAATGATACTCTAGTAATATCATATGATCACTACTTTGATTACTTAATTAGAAAAAGACTCTTCCTGGCTGGGCATGGTGGCTCAAGTAGGTAATCCCAGCACTTTGGGAGGCTGAGGCGGGAGTACTGCTTGAGTCTAGGAGTTGGAGACCAGCCTGGGCAACACAGTGAGACCTCTACAAAAATTTAGCCAGACTTAGTGGCACATCCCTGTAGTGCCAGCTACTTGGGAGGCTGAGGTGAAAGGATTGCTTGAGCCCAGGAAGTTGAGGCTGTGGTAAGCTGGGATCATGCCACTGCACTTCAGCTAGGGGACAGAGTGAGACTCCGACTCAAAAAAGAAAAAAAAAAAAAAAAAGAATCTAAGTTGTCTAGGTAAACCCACAGGTAATTAGCTATGAACCATAATTTACTATTATTAACCACCTACTAACACCCAACACACTTATAGGATACGGAGCATGTTTAGATCTTATATGGACATATATTCACATTTTTCTATTGTAAAAAAAATTTAACAGCAGAGCTTCTTTAGTAATCATTTCTAAGAGTACAACCAATAGATGATTGTTAACAATTCTAGTTTTGCTAGTTTACTGTCTTCTTCATCTTACTTAATGCTAAATTGGTCATTCTGAACCTTCACCAGAAAATGGGATGATACAGCATAAATTCAAATCAATCACTTCATATTTTACAAATAGTTTATTCATTCACAAATACATACTCTATATCTACTAGGTATCAGGCACTGACTATTTCAGATGGGAAAGTTATAAACAGACAGACATGGTCCTTATTTTCACAGGACTAGTGAGGACTGAAGGGGAAAGAGAAATATATGAGGGGGGACCAAAAAAAAAAAAATGGAATTATCTTTTGGGAGGCAAGACCCTTGTAGTACACTTTGAATTTGTTCCTCCAGATCAAAAGGTCAACCAAAGTTTATATCTGGAAATTCTGAGAAGGTTGAGTCACGATTTGCAGAAGAAACATCCTGAGTTGCGGCAAACAGATGACTGGTTCCTCCACCATGACAATGCCCACATCGTGCTGAGTGTTCAGCAGTATTTGATCAAAAATGGCATGACCCCCTGTACCCCACCTCCCTATTCTCCCAAGACTTTTTTTTGTTTCCGGATGAAAAAAGTCCTCAGAGGGAAACATTTTGCCCATGTAGAAGAGGTGAAACAAACAAACAAAATGGCAGAGGCACTTAAAGGCTTCAAAATTGACAAGTTCAAAAACTGTTTTGAGCAGTGGGAAAAGCATCTTGATAGTATCGCATCAAACGGAGAGTACTTTGAAGGTGACTGACGTTTAAATATATAAGAATAAATACATAATTTTTTATACATAAATTCTGAGTTTTGGGGGTAATCCCTCATATAAACAGTTTCAGATCAAGATGGATACTATTACAAAAATTTAGAGAATGATGGCTTACAGGGGGACTGGGAGACTACTTTAAATGGGGCACCAGGAAGACTTATTTGAAGATAACACATGAGCAAAGACCTAAATGACAAGGAGGCAGGAAATGCTTCGCATAGGGACAGAACAGAAGGAAGGCCAGTATAGCTGGTGCTTTGAGTACGGGGGTGAGAGGGGGGAGGCACATGGTAAGGTCAGAGGTAGTTAAGGATAAGATCATGTAAGGAGCCTCCATTTTTATCAAGTGCAATGGGAAACCATTATGCTTCAAGCTGGTGTGAATATGATCTGACACATTTTAAAAAGATCAGCCTGTTGGTAGATGGAGAACGGATTACCAGGGTGTCTGGAGTGGAAGCAGGAGTTAAGAGGCTTTTAGGTTAGATGAGAGAATTGGCTCAATATTTTTGGAGGTAAAGGAGGACTAGGCTAATGAATCAGATGTGGGAGATAAGGTGGAAGAATTAAGAATAACTCTTAGATTCTGGCCTGAGAACCAAGTTAATAATGGTGCCATTTTTTGAGATAGGGAAGGCTGTGGAAAGGATGGGTAGGGAAACCAAGAGCTCAGTTTTAAATGTTAAATAATAGCCGGGCTCGGTGGCTCAGCCTGTAATCCCGCGCATTTGGGAGGCTGAAGTGAGTGGACTGCCTGAGCCCGCGGGTTTGAGACCCGCCTGGGCAACTTGGTGAGACCTCAACTCTGCAATAAATCAAAAATTAGCCGGGCGTGGTTAGCGCGTGCCTGTAGTTCCAGCTACTAGGAAGGCTGAGGCGTAAGGATCGCCGGAGCCCAGCAGGTCGAGGCTGCGGTGGCCGGGAGCGGCCGGCTACCACACTCCAGTCTGGGCGACGGAGTGAGACTCCAACTAAAAAAATAAAAAATAAAAAAATAAATAAATAAATGTTTAATAATACAAAAAGTTTCACAGTATTCTAAATTAAAATTCACTACAAAAAGGAAGTTCTTAAATCATGTTAATTTTTTAAGCACTGTTTTGACTTCTATCACTAGAGAAAATGGCTCTACAATAAATATAAAATTATTCACCAGATGTAGACAAAGCAGAAAATACCGATAATATCTCAGCAAATGTTACCACTGAAAATGTTTCCTAAACTGGCATGGCCCTCCTATAGCTAACAGATCACTGCCTGAACATAAAAACATGTATGATAAGGAACATAAGCACACACAAAAATTTAGTTATTTTAACAGAACTTAAGTTTACAGTTACGTGATTAATTTACTTCATGAGAAAATAAGCTCCTAAAATTACTGTATATTAGAGAATAACAACTGTTCTTATCTTAATGCCCAGAACAAAAAGGTTCCAGCTCTGAGTTTGTAACAACAGGCAGCTTTTTCCATTATGAAGTGTTGGCCAAGCAAATGCATGAAAAAACTGTATTTCCAAGGCTAAATATCCTTGTTCCAAGTAGGACAGTCAAAAAGAGTATGAACATGAGGTATGTTTAAGTTGAATAGAATCTTTCAGGGAGAGTAAAGTTTAGTTTTCATCAGATGCTTCTCTAGATGTCCCATAGGGTTGATTTGATGTCTTTCCAAGATCTTTCTTCCCACAAAGGAACCATGTGACCAAAGGCAACTACTATTAACCTACTTTTTCATTTATACTTTTATTTTTAACTGCTAAGAGATCATCACAAGTCAACATTTTAAAAAATAAGGTTATATGAGATCACATGGGGTAACATATCCAAGGTCACAGAGCAAATTATGTTATCTACATAATATCTAAGGGCCATCAGAAGAGGATCTACTCACCCCTATACTGGCTAACGCTTTCTGCCTCTTCAAAGCTAATGTGCTGGAAACAGCAAAAATCCTAAATGAGTCTTCTTTTCAGTATTATTTAAGCTTTCTTAAGCTCTGGAAATTCATCTGTTTTCTCAGATAATAATTCATTGCTATTTGGCTTTGAAGCAATAATAATTCATAAATATGGCTTAAAGATTTTTGGATTCTATTATTTTGGGGAAGGAGGGAAATTGCAGAACCATCTATAATCATACTGCCTCTTCCCTTAAACCTCTTGGCATGGAGTTTTTAAAGGCTTGTACCTCTTACCACACCTTCAAAGTAGATCTCATTAACGCACAATGAGAACATCAGCTTAATTATTAATGGCTTAAATTAATCTTACTATGAAATATATTAATGATTTATATATATTTTATCTCTATTGCCCAAGTTGTTCCTATAGTTTACAATATAAAATTTACTGGGACTGGGAACGGTGGCTCAGGCTTGTAATTCCAGCACTTTGAGAGGTTAACATGGGAGGACTGCCATGAGCCCAGGAGTTCAAGACAACACAGTGAAGTCATTTCTCTACAAATACTCAAAAAATGAGCAGGACATGGTGGCACACACCTGTAAGTCCCAGCTACTCAGGAGGCTAAGACAGAAAGATCTCCTGAGCCCAGGAGGTTAAGGCTGCAGTGAGCCATGAGCGTGCCACTACATTCCAGCCTAGGGTAATAAATAGAGTAAGACCCCCAACTCAATTAAAAAACAAACAAATAAAAAACCTTACTGGAACAACTGAAATATATTAAAAATGTCACATACATTTTTATTAATATATCAAATGAATGCATAGATAGTCTCTGGGGTACAAACTGCAACAGTACCTCCCAGCTCACAAGGCTGCCTGGGGAGCCACTGTGACAATACTTAAGTATCTGTTCAGAAGCAGTGAAAGACAGGCAACTATGAAAATAGGAACAGCTCAGAGGAAGACACTGAAAAGTTAGGTACCAGGCAGAACCAACTTGTCCATATGACTCTCATCTATCTCCCAAATCTTTTCCTCAAAAAAACCCTGAACTTTTACGACTTGGTATTCTGCCATTAAGGGAAACAACATTCTTTTTCCCCAAAGCCTGCCTTGAATCAGCCTAATCACCATATATATTATACAGCTCTTTGAAACTTCTATAAAATCAACTTTCCTACATGCTGGATTTTAAGATACTACTTATCTCTGTCTTCTTTTATAATACCCAATAGGTCTCCAATATATATTAAATGAGTAGTTAAAAAATGCTGAGTTCTAGATAATCAGCTTATAAATGTCCCTTTGAGAAGCACTGTAACTAGACAGCACAATTCATAACTAATGTGTAATGTGGTTTAAATTGTAAATTGCTTACGTATTACTTTTGTGCACTACATGTCTTTTCCAACTACAGCACAATCAACAACTCCCATTAATCTACTATGGGTAAAATATTCAGAAATGTTAAAGCTATTCTCTGCTGTAGTTGTCTTAAGCAATATCTGTGTGGAACGGAAAAGAACAGAAAAGCATCCTTTGATGATCTGCAGTTATTTGGAAACCCATCGATGGTCATCCGGTTTAAGTGAAAAATCCACCTTGTCTCCTTTACAAAAATGTTCCAAATGCTATCAATGGCTAAGACTAGCCCAATCCATCTTCCCCTCGTTGGCTTAGAACAATGTAAATACAACCCAGTAGATAATTTTGCCTTAAGTTATTTTGAAAACACAAATGATTAACACATAAAATTACAGAAATGAATATATAATCCAAATGCTCCTCCTTTGGGACTCTTTCCAGAGGATACAAGTAAAAAAACTAAATTTCCACATATCATGTGCTCAGTCACCATACCATCTACTTGCAAAAAAGCTCTGTAGAGCTTAGGCAATCAATGACAGTATTGTTTCAGTTTTATAATAAAGAAATTAACAATATTTTCAACACATGAAAACTGCTCAGTTCCTACTTTAATTGGCCAATAGTTTGTAAGCACTGATAAGGATACATAACATTCTTATGTAACTTCTAAACAGAAGTTTCATTATTTCTAACCTCAAGATTATCATTTGTGTCTCTTCTCCACCAAAGAAAATAAAAAGGCAAAAATGGAAAATGGCTATAGGACCATTAAAAGTGTGAGAAAAATGAAACCTAAGGACTAAATAAGACTGTAAAATACACAATCTATTTTAGTGTACAGCAGTGAGCCATTGGTATACAACTACTGGTATACAGCAAACCAACCCAAACAAATCCTCTTGAGGGCATTTTTAGGGGCAAAATGAAAAATTATACTAAGATGAAAATATTCTGAAAAGCATTTATGTTAGAAAGGGGATAAAATTTCAGAGTCTGACTTGAAAACGGACAGGAATAAACTGTATTATATAGGTGCAAATTCTAATAGTGAAGTTAAGTATATCTTGCTAGATTAGAAAACAAGGTAATTCACTATTCCAACTAAAAGCCTCCCAGGAAACTTCTGTTAAAGCAATTTTACATTCCTTATGCATAATGGTTAGAAGAACTGCAAACTAAAGGAAGGTGCACTCCCCTTAAAATTTAAAATAAAACATTCTTAAATTTAAAAAATTTTCAATTAAAAAAATTTACACTAGTCAACCTGTTTACATTTTCCATTTACAATTCAACCATTTAATAAGCTAATACATTAAAAAATCCGAAATTTTAAAGATTTAGCTAAGAAAAAAGTCTACAAAACTAAATTTTGAGGTCATTCTAAAATCACTACTAAAAGATTTTGAAAACACTATGATTGAACTTAGAAAACACAAGAGGAGGTTTTAGGACAAAGTAAAGGATCACACTTAAGGTATTATCAAGTATACTTGATAGTATTATCAAGGACCAAACTTGATTGTATTATGATCTTGCAATAGTGTACACTTCTACTTTAAAATTCCATTCAGAGGACCACTTGATGAATCATGACTCTATTTAAATGATAAGCTATCTAAGTATCTTAAGCTGATTGGAAAGAATCAGACAAACCAGAACTTAAGTACAATGGGATTATCTAAAATGTGTTGTAATATTGAAGGAGGGTTAAAAACAAAGGGGGAAAAAAAGAACCAAAACAAAAACACCAGAGTACTCTGTTTGTGTGTTTGTGTGTGTGTGTGTGTGTGTGTGTGTGTGTGTCACTTGCCAAGAGTACTATGTTTTACCACTATATTTCAAACCACCACGTTGCTCAAGAACTAAAATTTACTTTGCACAAGTGGGGTTTCTGGTCTGACATATCTTTTGTGTCTTGACTAACACTTAGCAAAGTATAGTCTAGTTTACTTCACGTAATTTGGAAACGAGGGGAAAGGACACCTGCCAGCTTTCTAACTATTCTCCCCTTTACTAGCGTGTGTGAGTTTCAGATTTATGTGGCAGCTACCATGCAAGTGTTCAATAGTATTAACGCAATGTTATGCCACTTCCCTCCCGACGAGTTCTCTAGAGTTAAAACTACAGGTCCTTTCCTTCCCATGTTTCACTTTCCTTTTCACAGAAAGCCTGTAGTGACCCTCAAGCAGTGAGAGCACACCCGCCTCTGCCACAAGGGACAGGAGCATGACCACTAGGTGAAAGGGGGTTTGAAACGGAGCCCAGTGGAGCCGGACAGGAGAACCCAGCACCGCTACCGGGGACAGACGAGTGTCCTCCGCACCCGGGCCACAGGCATCGGGACGTGGCTACCCCATCGCCCCTACCAGGACTTCTCCCACCTCTTCCTCTGGAAGGGACGTACCTGCCGACTCGGACCCGGCGAGGCGGGGAAAACTCCGCTCCCGCTCGCCACCGCCGTGCCCCAGGGGCCATGACCTAACTGATCCGAGTCTCTGGCGAGCGACCGATCAACCCGACCCAGTCGGGGGAAGAGGCTGCGCTTCACTGGAGGGCGTGCGCCCGGCCGGCGACGCCCGCGCCCCGCGCCCCGCAGCCGGCGCGGCCCGCCTCAGCCCCCCGCCGCGCCCCCGGCGCCGCGCGCCCCAGGCCCCGCCTCCTGCCGTCCATCCCTCCATCTCTCCTCCGCCACCTCCTCCCCTTTGCGGCGCCAGCTTCACCTGCCCCATCCCGCCGCCGCCCGCCGCCCGCCGTGCCTTCCCTCGGGGCCGCCCGGCGCCACGACCCCAGACCCAGACGGCCCCCGCCCCTCAGCCTCGCTCCCGTCCCCAGCGCGCCCGCCTCCTCCGTCACCTGCCCCCGCCCCGGGCTCTACCTTGTAGGAGTCGGTGGCCAGGAGGATGTTGAACTCGGCTTCTGCCGCAGCATTCATCTCGGGCCGGAGGGTAGGGGCCGCGCGCCGCGAGCTCCCCGGCGCGGCTGCGAGGAAGAAGAAAAATGGGCTTCACCGCGCTCCGTTGCTTAAGTCACCGCTGGGCCGTAGGAGGCGGGGGAGAGGAGGGGGAACGGAGCGAGGGAGGGGTCACGGGAGGGCGGGCCGGGAGCCGTGACGCGGCGGCGGCGGCTGCGGCGGCGCCTCGCGTGCTCGCAGTCTAGGAGCTCCGGCGGCCTCCCCGCCTCGGCTCCCCCGCCCTCGCCCCATCACCCCTGCGGGGACGGAGGGGGCGGGGCGCGGCTGCGCGTGCGCAGCGCGCGGGGGGCGGGGCGGGAGGACGTGAGGCACGCGCTCGGCCTCGGGAGACGCCCGCCCCGGGACGCCGGGGGCTGCGGGGCTGCCCCGGCGCGTGACCCTGGTGTCCGCCTCGGTTTCATTTCCCGGGCCCGGCGCGGGGGGGCGGGGCCTGGAGGGGGCGTTCCCAGCCGCGCTCCTCCTGCGAGGAGCCGGTTCGCCCGCCCCGGCTGGGACCTTTCTGCCTACCCAGTCCTGGCTCGTTTTCGGAGGCCTCCTGAAGTCACGCCACCCGGCAGGGGGCCGAGGGACCCTCCCCCGCCCCTCTCCCCGTCGCTCCACGCGCGGTTGCTCACCTTTGTCTCCGGCTCGGACGGCGGATCGAGCCTTTTGCCTCCATCCCTCTCGTCCCTCCCGAGCCTCCTGCCCCCTCTACGATCCGCGGAGCCACGGGGGGGGGGGTTCTGAGCGCCCCTTCAATCCGACGCTTCGACTCCGCTGTCCTCCCGCGGCTCGGTCTTTGGCTGAGCGCTTTGATCCTTTGAGGGATGTTTTGACTTTCGCGGAGAAAACAGCCCGCGTTGAATTCCGTCCTCACAGATGAGGGGACAAGACCTAATGGACCCTCATATTGCCGGGAAGCCAAGGGCAACGGGCCAAGCCTTGGCCAGGGTGCGGAACTGGCTTTTGTCATCGTTGTAATCGTCAAATCCCGGGGAACGAGTTGGAAACCCCCAAATTTAAAAAGTGAAGTGACTTCCGATGACTTCACCCCAATGCAGACCATTCCGAGAAAGACTTGCGCAGTTCTCATGCGTGGTTGCATTTTTGCGTGAAACTAAGTTTCCCTTTGTCCCCATGTTCAGTGGCTTTCTAAAAAAAAAAAACAGTTTAAGACGTAAGTTTTGTAGGACGTAAGTAGCCAGAAAAAAGCAGTTTAATGAGAACTAGCACAGGACTTGGATAGACCAAGTTATTGGAAGTCTCATTTTACGGGGGGGGGGGGGTGATGGCGGTGGTGGTGGAAGTTGTAAACTGAGGGAGATTCATCTCAAGGAAACTGGAAGGGCGGCTGGTACTCCTTCAAATCAAAGCAACTTCGGACCAGAGTATGTCTTGAAGTCAGTACATAGTCCTGATCATCGCCTCCATCTATAGGTAGATACGATACTGGGCAAAAATCATGAAAGTGGGAGATAACTCCAGTCACCAGTGTAGTAAAATACTACTAATACACTTAGAATGATTTCCAGCAACGAGGTTTGAAAAAAGAGGGCTTATTTCTTTGTGCTTTGGTTGACTCTCCCTCCCCATGTTTACTAGGGAAAATTATTATTATTATTATTTTTTTTTGAGTTGGAGTCTCACTCTGTCGCCCAGACTGGAGTGCAGTGGCCGCTCCCGGCCACCGCAGCCTCGACCTGCTGGGCTCCGGCGATCCTTCCGCCTCAGCCTTCCGAGTAGCTGGAACTACAGGTGCGC
>CAUYQG010134103.1:0-18859 GCA_963574415.1 Tarsius wallacei | reverse complement strand
GTAGAGATGAGGTTTCACCTGCCCAGGCGGGTCTTGAACCCGCGGGCTCAGGCAATCCACTCACCTCAGCCTCCCAAGGCGCGGGATTACAGGCTGAGCCACTGAGCTCGGCTAATAAATTTTTTTAAATAGCATTATGTTAAACTAGACTCAAATATGACAAATGTATTATAAACGTAAACAGGTTAAATACTCTAGCTAAAACACTAGGATAGTCAAACTGGAGAAGAAAAAAATGTTGCTTAAGTAAATCAAAATATAAGCACAATACACTCACATATTTGCTCTGATATGTGTAGAGCATTTCATTCAGTAACTGCAGAATAAACTTTTCAAGTGCACGAGGACAGTTACAAAATTTTATCATACACTGGACCAAAAAATAAGTCTCAACAAATTTTAAAACATTGAAATCATGCACAACATACTTTTTTGACCAAAATAAAATGAATAAAAGAACTCAATTGCAAAAAGATAATGTGGAACCCCTAAATATTTACATATCAAGCAGAATTCCAAACAACCCTCATGAATTAGGGTTTTCCAGAGAAATGAGCAATGTCACACACACACACACACACACCCACGCGCACACACACACACACACACATGCATATTTAGAAGGTATTGGCTCTTATGATTATGAAGGAAGGCATGTCCCACAGTCTGCCCTGTACATGCTGTTCATCCAAGACAGCAAGTGGTGCAGTTTGAAAGTCTGAGGCCTGACAACCAGAGAGCTAACGGTGTGGTTGGGAGTCCACGTCTGAAGCCTGAGAGCCAGGAGTAGTGAGGGCGGAGAACTGATATTGCAGTTCAATCAAACAGATGGAGAATGAACCCTCTGGTCCTCTGTTTTTTTGTTCTGCCTAGCACTCAGGTTCTCAGGAATTGGAAAATGCCCGTGCACAGGCTGGAGGGCAATGTGCTTTAGTCAGTCCACAGATTCAAACGCTGACCTCTTCTTGAAACACCTTCACAGACACACCCAGAAATAATGTGTAACTAAATATCTGGGCATCCTGTAATACAGCCAAGTTGACACATAAAGTTAATGATCACGCTACAGCTTAAAAGGAAAACATAATGTAAATTTTAAAATAATATTTTTGAACTGAGTGGTAATGAAAATGGTGTACACAAAGTCATGGGATGCAGCTTATGCTATGCTTAAAAGTAAATGTATAGTCTATTGGTCTAAATCCATAGTCTAAAAATATTTATTTTAGGAAAGAAAAATAATAAAATCCAACACAATATTTTTAAAACATTAAAATTGAGTAAGTATAAACATAAGAAAAAAGATGTTAAAGATCACAAAAAATTATGAAATGCAAAAGAAAATATTTATATTGTAAGAAATGCAAAATCAGATGCTGTTTTTCAGGGAATACTAAGCAACAACAACAATAAGGTAAACCACTGGCAACGCAGATCAAAAGAAGCAAAAAGATCCTGAATTGTACCACACATCTTTAAAATCAAAGTTAAAAATATTGTTGAAATAAAACAAATAAATTTTTAAAAGAAGCAAAAAGGTCAAAATAGTCAATAACAGCAAGGAAAAATAGCTAACAAACAAAAATTTAACAGAATTTTTTTTTTAGTCAGTCTTATTCTGTCACTCAGGCTGGAGTGCAGTGGCACACTCACGGCCACCCCAGCGTCAACCTGCTGGGCTCCAGCGATCCTTCTTCCGCCTCAGCCTTCCAAGTAGCCAGAACTGCAGGTGCGCACTGCCACTCCTGACTAATTTTTTAAAAATTTATTGTAGAGACGAGGGCTCGCCAAGTTGCCCGGGCTGGTCTCAAACCCGCGGGCTCAGGCCTCCCAAAGTGCTGCGATTACTGGCTGAGCCACTGAGTCTGGCCTTTAACCACATTTTTATGTGTCAAACGCTCTGGATCTCTGCAAGGGCTACTCAAGAGAAAATCATACTGATGATTATATAATGTGTTAATGGTTAGCACTGCTTGGTAGAACATTTTATAATCATTAAAATGTTTTTCTGCAATGTCTAATACAGTAGCCATTAGCCAAACATTGTTACTGAGCACTTGAAATGGCTAGCATTAGTGAAAAACTGATTTTCTGTTATATTTAAGCTGAATTAATTTAAACTTAGTCACATGTGTCTATGACTACTTTATTTAAAAGCACAAGATTCCACACTCCAATTTAAAAGCAGACATTTGTCTATTGGATAGAAAAGCAAAATTCAACTATAATGTCTTAGTAATTGATAGAAAGGTTAGGTTAAAAGTTATTAAGGATATAGAAGTCTCAGAGGAAGTGGAGCAAGATAGCTGGCCCTCCAGAACAAAATTGAACAACTATCCATGCCAGAAAGCACCTATTCATAAGAACCAAAACCTCAGGTAAGCGATCACAGTGCCCAGCTTTAACATAATATCAAGGATAGATGTGTAAAAGGGGAAAGAAGGTCAGTCCTGCACTGCCTACAGCACCCCTCCTCCATTCCCCCATCAGAGCTGGATGGAGAGAGAATCCGTGTGCTTGGGGCACGAAAAGCAACGTGAGTGTGGAATTTTGCATTGAAACTGAGTGCTGCCCTGTTACGGTGGGACCCAATACAGGGCAGAATTCTGTTGGCACCCCTGGGAGGAGCATTCACACCAGCCCTGCGGAAGGGGAAATCTCAGCCCCAGAACTCCAGCTGGCTTCACCACTGGCTGACTCAAGTGGTCTGGGGCAAGGAATAAATTTGAGAGGCAGTCAGGCCACAAGGACTACAATCCTTGAGCAAGCCCTGGTGCTGGACTGAACTCAGAAACAGTGGACTTGGTATGCATGTGACCCAGTAGATACCACCTGTCAAGGGAGTATCTTGATCACTCCTCCCTCAATTCTAGGCAGTGCAGCTCAGTGGAAGACTCCTTCCACTTGGGGAAAAGAGGAAAGAGAGTACAGAGGGCTTTGTCTTGCAGTGTGGGTACTAGTTCAACCACAGTAAAGCAAAGCACTGAGCAGATTCCTGAAGCCACTGACCCCAGGCCCTAGCTCCTGGAGGGTGTTTCCAGATCCATTGTGGGCCTAAAGGGAATCCATTGCCCTGAAAAGAAAGACCCAGTCCTGGCAAGATTCACCACCTGCTAATCAAACAGGTCTTGGGGCTTGAATACATATCAGTAGTAGCCAGGCAGTAGTCACTGAGAGCTTTAGATGCGACCCAGTACTGTGTGACTTCAGGTGTGAGCCAACACAGTGCCAGCTGTGATGGCCATGGAAGTTTTTGTGTCACCCCTCTCTCAACTCCATGCAGCCCAGTGTAAGGAGACAACCCTTTAGATTGGAGAAAAGAGAGTGAAAGACAGCCTGGTAATCCAGGGAATTTTCCTTTTTCTTACCCAAACCCACCAAGACAGTGTCTTTAGTAGTTGGCAAGAGCTACAACATTATTGGGCTTAGGGTGCCCCCTGGTGCTGATATGGCTGCAGTGACTACAGGCTTAGATCTCAACACTCAATCCCCATTGAATACATGGAAAGCTATCTCAAAAAGGATGGATCCAAACAAGCCCAGACTACTAAGACAGAAATTAATATCTAACTTTTCGATGCCCATATAGTGATAAGCAACCATAAACATTTAGAATATCCAGGAAAACATGACCTCACCAAACAAACTAAATAAGGAACCATTGATCCATTCTGGAATGACAGAGACAAGTGACATTTCAGACAAAAAAATTCAGAACAATTCTCTCAAGGAAGCTCAGTGAGCTTGAAAATAACAGAGAAGAAATTCAGAATTCCAACAGATAAATTTAATTAAAATATTATAAGTTTTAAAAAGCAGAAATTCTGGAGCTAAAAAATTCCATTGAAAAAGTGAAAAATGCATTAGAGTCTCTCAACAGCAAAATTAATCAAACAGAAGAAAGAATTAGTGAGCTTGAAGACAAGCTGTTTGAAAATACATAGTCCTAGAAGAAAAAGAAACAAGAATGGAAAAGAATGAAGCACACCTACAGGATCTAGAAAGTAACCTCAAGAGGGCAAATCTAAGAGTAAAAGTATTAAGAGGAAAGTTGATAGCAACAAATGCCTACCTAAAAAAATTTTTTTTAAACTTCAAATAAACAACCTAACAATGCATCTTAGAGAACTAGAAAAGCAAGAGCAAACCAAACTCAAAGTTAGTAGAACAAAAAATAATAATAACTATCAGAGCAGAAATAAATAAAACTGAGACAAAAAATCAAAAGATCAACAAAATAAAAAGTTGGTTTATTGAAAAGATAAACAAAATTGACAAACTTAGCCAGATGAACTATGAAAAAAAGAGAGAAAACCCAAATAAATAAAATAAAATATGAAGGAGTCATTACAACTGATATCACAGAAATTCAAAGGAATATTAGAAACTATTATGAGCAACTGTGTGCCAATAAGTTGGAAAAGCTAGAAGAAATAGCTAAATTCCTATACATAGACAACCTACCAAGATGAACAATAAAGGAATCCAAAATTAGAATATACCAACAACAAGTAATTAAATAGAAACAATAATGAAATGTCTACCACTTTTTAAAAAATCCAGGATCTAATGGCTTCATCACTGAATTCTATCACACATTCGAAGAACTAATAACAATACTACTCAAATTTTCCCAAAAACTTGAAGAGGGAATACTTCCAAACACATTCTATGAGGTTGCTATTACATTAATATCAAAACCAGACAAAGACATAACCCCCCCCAAAAAAAATTCAGAGCAATATCTCTGATGAACATGAAGTAAAAACGCTCAACAAAATACTAGCAAACTAAATTCAACATCACGTATAAAATATTATTCATGGCCATTGATTTTTTTTAAGTTCCAGTCAGGCCACATATTCATTAAACTATGACTGGGTCTTGTTTCCCTAAGCTTTGGTCCCCTCCCTTACCTTAGGGAGATGAATCCCTTCTCTCCCTCTCTCTCTAATTTACTTTCTAAATAAACTATATTTTCCAATCTAAAAAATATATTACTATTCATGACTAAGTGGAATTCATCCTAGGATGTGAGGATGGTTCAATACATGTAATACATCATATTAACTGTGTAAAGGTAAAAAACCATATGGTCATTTCAATTCATGCAGAAAAAAAATCCAGGAAAATTCAACAATTCTTCAAAATGAACACCTTTAAAAAACTGGATATAGAGGGAGCATACTTCAACACTATAAGGTTATACAACAAACCCAGAACTAGTATCACACTGAATGGGAAAAAACTGAAAGCCTTTCTCTAATATCCGAAACAAGACAGGACACCCACTTCCACTACTGTCATTCAGCATAGTACTGAAGTCATAGTTAGAGAAATTAGATAAGAGAAAGAAATAAATGGCATTCCAATTGGAAAAAAAGAAGTTAAATTATTCTTCTTTGCAAATTATATAATCATATATTTAGAAAAACCTTAAGATGCCGTCAAAAAAGTATGAGAAGTGATTTTTAAAATTCAGTAAATTTGCAGAATACAAAATCAACATACAAAAATCAGCAACATTTCTATATGTTATATCACACAATCTGAAAAAGAAAGCAAGAAAGTAACCCCATTTACAATAGCTACAAATAAAATGCTTAGAAATAAAATCAACCATAGATTTCTACAATGAAAACTATAAGACACTGATGACAAAATATTTTCCTTTTTGTGAAAAGGGAAATTATTTTATGTTCGTAGATCACAAGAATCAATATTGTTAAAATGCACATACTATCCAAAGCAATCTAAAGATTCAATGTAATCCCTATCAAAATATCAATGCCATTCTCCATAGAAATAGAAGAAAAATTCTAAAATTTATATGAAACTACAGAAGACCGAGAATAACCAAAGCCATCCTGATCAATAAGAACAAGACTGGAGGAATCACATCACCTGACTTCAAATTATGCTACCAAGCTATAGTAACCAAAGCAACATGGCACTGGCATAAAAACAGACTCATAGACTCATAGACACAGAACAGAGAAGACAGAAATAAGTTCATGCATTTACAGTGAACTCATTTTCAACAAAAATGCAAAAACATGTGTTAAGGAAAGGACAGTCTCTCCAATAAATGGTGATGGGAAAACTGGATATCCATATGAAGAAGAATGGAATAACACCCCTATCTTTCTCCAAATACAAGAACCAAATCCAAATGGATTAAAGACTTACATCTCAGACCTGAAACTATGAAACTAGTAGAAGAAAACATTGGGAAAATATCCCAGGACATAAATCTAAGCAGATAATTCTTGAGTAATAAAAGCACAGGCAGCTAAAGCAAAGAAGAACAAATGGAATCACAACAAGCTAAAACTATTCTGTACAGCAGAGAAAACAATCAACAAAGTGAAACGACAACCCACAGAATGGCAGACAATATTGCAAACAACCCTTCTGAGAAGGGTTAATAACCAGAATATATAAGAAACTCAAACAACTCAATAGGGAAAAAAAATCAAATAACCTGATTAAGAATATATTTAATCAAGGAAGTAAAAGATTTCTACAAGGATGACTACAAAGCACTCATGAAAAGAACTGCATGTGGAACAAATTAAAAAAACACTTTCAGCCAGGCTTGGTGGCTCAGCCTGTAATCCTGCGCTTTGGGAGGCCTAGGTGAGTGGATTGCCTGAGCCCGAGGGTTCGAGACCCGCCTGGGCAACTTGACAAGACCTCATCTCCACAATAAATCAAAAATTAGCCAGGCAAGGTAGCGCGCGCCTGTAGTTCCAGCTACCTGGAAGGCTGAGGTGGAAGGATCGCCAGAGCCCAGCAGGTTGAGGCTGCGGTGGCCGAGAGCAGCAACTGCACTCCAGTCTAGGCGGCAGAGTGAGACTCCAACTCAAAAAAAAACCCCAAAAAACACTTTCATGTTCAGGAATCAGAAGAATTAATATTGTTAATATGACCAGACTGCCCAAATAAATCTACAGATTCAAATCATTTCCTCTTAAAATAACATCATTTTTCATAATATTTTTTAAAAATCCTAAAATTTATATGAATGAAAAAAGAGTCCAAATAACCAAAGCAATCTTCAGTAAAAAGAGCAAAGCTGGAGGCTCGCATTATCTGACTTCAAATTATCTTCCAAGGCTATAGTAACCAAAACAGCAGAATGATACTGGTACAAAAGTAGACACCAATGGAACAGAATAGATAATCCAGAAATGAAGACATATTTATAGCCAGCAGATCTTTGGCAAAGTTGACAAGAACATACACTGGGGAAAGGATGTCCTGTTCCATAAAGGATGTTGAGAAAGTTGGATATCCATATGCAGAAGAATAAAACTGGATCCCGTCTCTCCCCATGTATATAAACATCAACTTAAAATGGGCTAAAGACTTAAGTATAGTATCTAAAAATATAAAAATACCAGAAGAATATCTAAGGAAAACTCTTGTGGACATTAGTCTAGGCAAATAATTTATGACTAAGACCTCAAAAGCACAGGCAACAAAAATAAAAATAGTGGGACCTAAACTAAAAAGCAAAATAAATAATCAACAGGGTAAACTGACAACCTGAAGAATGGCAGAAAATATTTGCACACTATGCATCCAACAGGGGAATAATAGTCAGAATTTGCAAGAAACTCAAATAACTCGACAATGACAGCCACAAAAATAATTCCATTACAAAGTGAGCACAGGACATGAATAGACATTTTTTTAAAAGAATATGTACAAAAGGCCCATAAGCATAAGAAAAAAATACCTCAACAGCTAATCATTAGAGAGATACAAATTTAAATTGCAATGGGATATCATCTTATACCAGTCAGAATGGCTATTATTAAGCCAAGAAGTAGCAGATATTGGCTAGGATGTAGAGAAAGGGGAACTCTTAGACACCATTGGTGGAAATATAAATTAGTACAACCTCTATGATAAATTGTATGGAAATTTCTTGAAAAACTAAAAGTAGAACTACTATAAAATTTATCAATCCCACCACTGGGTATCTACTCAAAAGGGGAAAAATGAATATATTAAAAAGATGCCTGCACGTCTATGTTTATAGCAGCACTATTCACAATAACAAAGGTATGGAGCCGGGCTCGGTGGCTCAGCCTGTAATCCTGCGCTTTGGGAGACTGAGGTGAGTGGATTGCCTGAGTCCGCGGGTTCGAGACCCACCTGGGCAACTTGGCAAGACCTCATCTCTACAATAAATCAAAAAATTAGCCGGGCGTGGTAGTGCACGCCTGCAGTTCCAGCTACTTGGAAGGCTGAGGCGGAAGGATCACCGGAGCCCAGCAGGTCGAGGAAAGTCCCCACTTAAGACATTTAATGCATACACATGGACACAAAGTGTAGAATGGTAGACAATAGAGATTTAGAAAGGCAAGGGTGTGGGAGAGTGTGGATGATGAGAAAATACCTATTGTATATAACGCACGAGGTACTGGTGATGGATACCCTAAAAGCCCTGACACACCACTAGGCAAACTATGCATGTCACAGATTTGTAACTATATCCGATACATTTACACAAATAATTTTAAAAATCTGTATCACCTATCCCTGTCACCATCTGCACATTTGCCTGCATCTCTATCTGTGTGTCCATCTATGCCTGTATTCGTGCCTATATCGATATTTATGTCTATATGCCTTGGTCAATATCTGCTCTAGTGACTGTATCGATACCTTTGTCTATTTCCATGTCTTATCCCTGTCTATGGCTGTACCTGTTCTGGTCTCAATATCTATGATTACATGTCTGTATGTTTCCCAGTGCCTGCTCAACTTCCAAGTCTGTCTCTGTCTGTCTCTAACCCGCGCCTATATTGATATCTATATCTATGTCTCTGTGTGTGCACCTGTGCCTATGTCAATATCTAAGTCCACATCTATGTCTCTATCTCTATGTGTGTGCCTGTGCCTGCTCCAACGTCGATGTCTGTATGTTTCTGTCTATATCTTTTTTTTTTTGAGTGGGAGTCTCACTCTGTCGCCCAGACTGGAGTGCAGTGGCCGCTCCCGGCCACCGCAGCCTCGACCTGCTGGGCTCAGGGGATCCTTCCGTCTCAGCCTTCCAAGTAGCTGGAACTACAGGCACGCGCTACCACGCCCAGCTAGTTTTTGATTTATTGTAGAGATGAGGTCTGCCAAGTTGCCCAGGTGGGTCTCGAACCCTCAGGCTCAGGTGATCCACTCACCTCAGCATCCCATCTGTCTATATCTATTCACATGCTGTCCTCTCAGTCAGACTCCTTAGCATCACCATTCCATGGATGTTGGATTTGTATCACAGCAACTCCCAGTGGAAGTTGTTTTTTGGCTCTCAGAACACAGCCTCCTAGTTCTGCGGTAGGCCTCCTTGTCCAAAGTTCAGAGCTTGGACTCAGAGATCAGTATACTTGCATTCTCATCAGGTTTTTGTGATCATCATATGAGCCACTGAATACAAGAATTTCCAGGTTTTCCTTCATAACTAAAATTATCTAATCCCCCAAATCAAAACAGAGAACTCAATACTTTGTTTTATTTAAAACTTGTAATAACTCAACAAACTGAATTTGTTTGATATTGGATGCCAATATCAAAATCCCAAATATTTTTAGGTCATTTTCTAGTTAACATTCTGTGCTTAAACACCAAGTTTTAAAATTATTTCCCATTGTTATAAATGCTGTTTGTCACATTTTTCCTAGGAATAGAGCAAGAACATCAAGGGTATAGATTAGATTAAAATCTGAGTTTAACTAAAGCATGTATTCTTGATGGAGGCTGATTTGAGCTATTTTCGACTCTGCACATCATCTTCTTATTTGTTCAGCACAATATTTTTAATAATGTGCCAAAATGGGAAAGGGCACATTCTCAGTCCAAGATTATGGCAAAGAGAGTATGCCTGTGTTCATTAAAGCCCTTATTAAGTAATACTGAGGATGGCTTAATTTTCTGATAAAACGTGGTGCTACAAACACCTGTGTGTGTATGTGTGTGTGTGTGTGTGTGTGTGTGTGTACATCCATGCATCTATTAATCTTTATGTTTTAATCAATGATTTTTATCCTTTTTTTAATGTTTTATTTTAAAGGTATGTGGTACAATTTAGGGTTAGGTATACAAGCGGTCATCATACAGGTAAAGTTTGGGTCTCCCTTTGGTCTCTACTTTGCCTGGCTTGAGATCAGATACCCTTATTAATGTGTCCCCCCTTCCCTCCCCTGGAAGTCCCACTACTGCCTATCTCTTTCTTATAGTGTTATGGAAAATGCTTAGGGTCCACTTATGAGTGAGAACATGTGGTACTCTGTTCTTTGTCTCTGTGATAGATCACTGGCGTATGATAGACTCTAAATCCATCCAAGTTGCTGCAAAGTCTGTATATTTGTCCTTCTTTATGACTGTGTAATATTCTGTCATGTGTATGTACCACTTTTTTAATCCAGTCCAGTTTCGATGGGCAGCATGGTTGTTCCATGTTTTTGCTATTGTGAATAATGCTGTGACAAACATGCATATGCAGGTATCTTTTTTGTAGAATGATTTGGGTTCCTCTGGGTATATTCCCAGTAGGGTACTTGCTGGGTCATATGAAAGGCCAATGTCTAGTTCTTTCAGAAATCGCCCCACTGTTTTCCATAGAGGTTGTACTAGTTTGCATCAAAGGAGGCATTTTATAACAATGTTTTAAATACTAAAATCAAACATGAATCGGGGTCTGTCCTGTACTTGGCAAGTCTCGGGTGGTACCGGTACCAAGAGATAGATGAGCTCTGATTCTACCCTCAAGAAGCTTAGAGACTAGAAAGAAACATGGGCAGTAACAGCAGCATTCTGGGCACTGAGGAACCCAGAGGACACCCAGGAGAGGGTGTGTCTCATCCTGAAATCAGCAGGTGCTTTCCACAGCGAGCGAGGCATTTCCTTCTTGATGAAATGAGAGTTCAAAGACTTGGCATACAAGAGGAGGCCATCTTCACGTCCACGGCACCTGGAAGTGGTGATATTTGGATATCTTCAACTAAATGACACTTTGTACTGACTTCATATCACCCATGTCTTTGCTGTTGTCAGTGTGGCCACTAGAAAACTGTGTGGCCCTGTGACGTTCCTCTTGGCAGCGGGGCCCAAGTGGCCTCCAGGGAAGTGCCATAGCCAGCAGACCCAGGGTTGGATGCAGCTTGCTGGGAGCATCAAGCGGAACCCACTGCTCACCCTCCCTGGGCCGTGCTGACCCTGGGCCACAGACTGCACTTCCCAAAATAAGTCCCATGGAAGGAATTTGTTTCATGAAATCAATTTTTGGAGTTCCCTTGATACTCCCACCCCATGCCCACTCTTAGCAGGACTCTGTTCCAGCTTCACTTCTGGGTCTGGGTGGCCGTTTGCCCATGTCGGTCCCAGGACAGGGGTCACCCCACAACGCTCCCTTAGGACTTTGTACTCATCCATTTGGTCTCCCACCCGGGGTCTCCCAGCTACTCCAGTTCTCAGGATCTGGAAGCCAGAAGGGATCGACTCATAGGGTCAACTGGAGTCACACAAGGATGGTTCCTATGGGGATGACAGAGAATGTCGAATCATCACTCCCTGCACCTCTCCGAGGGTGTGGCCCACAGTCACGCACCACGTTTCCTGACATTTTACTGAAGTCATCAACCTGTGGTACTGCTACAGCACTTTTGAAAGGATGATTCTGTTACCATGTTTGTTTGATGCAGTCACACATATACTCATATGCACACACACACATGAATACAATTACACAGAACATGCTCATATGTATATACAGGTGTTCACACACAATCATGCACACACACGAATAGACTTATACAACACATGCTCACACACAGGTACACACACTCATTCACACAATCCTATGCACACACACACACATACACATGAATACACATACATATGAATATACTTGTACAACATATAATAATTCATGCACATACAAGGCCCGTGCACTCTTACACACACATGTGAACATATACACACAAACACTTAAGCAACACACACTCATTCACATGCATACACAGGTAGATACACTCAAGCACACACACCTATGCACACACATACACATGAACACACACATGCTCATTCACACACATACCTAGCTGTGCACTCATCCACACACTCTCACACTCACATTAGAGCCCTCCTCCAGTTCCCCCACTGTGATGTTGGCCCAGTGGTCCCATCACTGGTTATGAGAGACATCTCAGGGAAGGTGACTCTCGATGGACAAGCCCTGGTGGCCCTCCTCCCTAGGGTGACCCTCCATTGCCAACATGGGTGGTGTGGGTCTAATTTTGATTAAAAAGTGGTCGTTTTCTTACAGCAGCAGAGATAGAAACTGTCCTTCTGTCTTTTAAATGTCTGCAACAATTATTCAATTTATTCAGAAAAAAAGAAGGATGTGCTACTTTGAGACAAACTACCTATTTGTATCTCACTGTTATTTAACACTGTATCTGTGTGCGCGTTATTTCCTCTGAGTGGATGGTAAACTCGCTGATGTCAAAAACCCTGTCTCGGAATTCAGACACACACAGCACTGAGTTTGCTGACAGCATGCTTGCAATAACCATTTGTGGACAGGACTCAGAGTCTGGATGCTTGGCCTTTGCCATCCCACGCTGCATTTCATTCATTTTTGGTTTGCCCAGAAGTGGCTCAGAAATAAAGTATTCAAAGCCTTGGTCTAAGTTTGAAATTGAATCCTAGTAGAAATTCCTTTGGGGCCGTTGGCTTTTGCTAATGGCTTGCTGGTGTTTTAGGTATTTTCCACCACCCTCATTTCATTTGACTTTGCACACTCTTGCGAAATTCATGTGAATGAGTAAATGCCGAGGTATTTCTGATTGAAGAAGGGCTCACAAAATACAATAGGTTTTCAGAGAACTAAGGAGCTCAAAAATGAAATGTGGCTAATTTAAACTCATCTCAAAAACCCTAAATACTTAAAGGAAAAAAAAACCGTCTGAGTCTCTTGTTGCTATCACGTAGGTAAAGAGTCTTGAATGACAGAACACAGCTCTGCACCCCATAATGACGTCCCCATCAATGAAAAACTGCATATGTAACAGTGACCCTGCAAGACGACAATGTCTTTCTTTTACTAAGCATGTTCCCTGTTTAGACAGGCATATACTCACGTGAGGAAACTGTATCACCATTGACTCTCTTCTCCTGTATCTGACCTCTTCCTGCCCCTCCCTCAGGGAGCAGCCTTGGGCCAAGCCTCGTCCCTGCAGGACATGAACATTCGGGTCTCAGGGTGCAGGTGACTGAGCAGAACTGAGAGCAGTGAGGGTGGCTCCCTTGCTCACTATGATGGTGACCACCGTGTGGCAAGTTGAATGATTAGCTTGCTTGACTCTAAAACTGCCTGCTGTCCTGTCTCAAGGCCTGGATCTTCACCCGCCGGCCACCACGGTGCCTCCTGGGCAGACTCTTGCTTCACCAACAGCCACCATCGGTGCCTCCTGCAAGTTCTAATAGACCAATGTCTCTCTCTGATAGACTTCTGGGCGACTTCTGTGGAATAGGTGCAGAACCTTGCACACAAGCTCGCTCAGACTGAGGGCTATCACACTACAACTCACAGTTGTGTTTCATGCCCACAATATTCAGGGAAGCCAGTGCTGCACCAGGAGTGACACTGCACCGCACAGTCCAGGGCGCCAGTGGACTCTACCTTCTAGGCTACACAAGGATGAGATCACCTGTACCCATCCCCAGGCAACATGTGGCTAGAGCCTCTCATAACACTTTATTGAATGGGCTGGGAGGGTGGGAAGGAGAGACGCAAAGAGTCACTATTTCTTCACACCCACCTCACTTTCTTCCCTACCCTGAATGGAACCCTGGAATCCAACGTGAAAGCCTGGCCCAGATCACCTCAGAGGCCCACACTCACTCCACTGGGTGGGACACGTGGCTTCTCTCCAGTTCCCTCCATGCCAAGCATGTCCTCTGCCTGCTGCCTGGAGCCTCCAGGTGTGGGAGGCAGGGTGAGAACAAGACCGGCGGCCACAGAAGCGGTCTTGCTGACCAGGCATTTTCTGCCACGGTGCATGCTGAGAGGGAAAAAGCCACCACCAACCCCTTTTCTTGACGGCTGTCCTAAACAGCCTCCCTGCCTCCAGTTTCCCGGGTATACAGATGGCACCAACACAGCAGACAGCAATCGGTTCTGGTCAGAGCTTGGCTGAGCATGCAGAGGCTGTGGGAAGAGAGGAGAAGAGACACTGGGACGGTCCCAGCCACACGTCCCCTCTGTTCCTCCTGGGGAGACGACAGGCGAGGGCCCGCTGTTGCAGAGCTGGGTTCCCCTGAGTCCACCCAGGAGTTAGGGGCAGGCAGAGAGTTCTGCCAGGCCCAGGAGCAGGTGAGCAAGGGCCACAGGTCGAGGGCCACAAAGGACACAAAGTCTGAATGCTGCTGCGAACCCCACGAGGACAGGGCCCAGTCCCCTGACACAGAAAACACCTGTTGCCCATGGGACTCTCCCAAGAGCCTCCACTCCTCCTCCAGAGCACACTGGGGCTTCCTGCAGCAGCCCCGCCTTTCTGAGAAAAGCAGCGTCCACCCCCCCCACCCCCACCCCGCCTCCTGTCCTCAGGTATAGGCCATCGTGTCGCTCCTCCCCAGGCCCCAAGAGAAGCTGATGAATGTTAAATGCCCACATGCCCACTGAGGTGCCCCCAGCAAAGGGGACATGGCTTCTTCCATGCAGAGCACCCATAAAACCCTGCAGGGTCGTATGTGAGGATTTCCACACATGTTAGTGCCATAGAGTCAGGATCCAGCCATGGTTGACATTCCCAACCAGTTTCTGGGCAGTCTTGCTTTTTTTTTTTTCAAAAAGCAAAACAATTTAAGAAATCTGTGTACCACACTCCCTATTTTTGTAAGGGATCATGAGATGAGTAATATTTAATGTGTTTAGAAGCTCTTATTAAAAGTCCACATTTAGAGTGTGTTAATTATGAGTGTCCCTTTTCTTTATCCATGATTCCCCAATGTTGAAGTCATCTCAGGGTCCCCTGCAAGAAAATGAGCACACACATCAATGCAGGAAGCATCAGAGGCAAGTTTGCACTCACAGAGCTATGATGGGATTTGCCATTCCAGGGACACAGGAACATTGGTTCTAACAATTGTGTTAAATCAAGGAGGGAGTCATGTGTATCTCACATCCTTTACTCTTTGCAGGCACCTCCAGAAGGAGTCTTCTCAGACCCTCAGGGGCTTCCAAGCTCAAAGGGAGCCAGTTAAAATCCCGATGGTAGAGACATTCTAAATGACAGTTCTGGGGCATTTGGTGGTCCACTAGCACCCTTGTCTTTATGGCAGCATGGTGCTGTGTTGTTAAATACAGGTCCTCAGGGAGCACACAAAAAAGTAATAGTAAGAGGATAAATACAAACCTAAACACAGTAGTAATTGCATTAAGTGTAAATGGACTAAACACTCCTATTAAAAGACTATGACGGCCGGGCTCGGTGGCTCAGCCTGTAATCCCAGCACTTTGGGAGACCAAGGCAAGTGGATTGCCTGAGCCCGCTGATTTGACCAGCCCGGGCAACTTGGCGAGACCTTGTCTCTACAATAAATAAAAAAGTAGCCAGGCATGGTAGCACACACCTATAGTTCCAGGTACTTGGAAGGCTGAGGCGGAAGGATCACCAGAGTCCAGTGGGTCAATGCTGTGGTGGCTGTGAACATGTCACTGCACTCCAGCCTGGGTGACAAAGTAAGACTCCAACTCAAAAATAAATAAATAAATAAAAGACTGTCAGACTGGATTTTTTAAATGATATGCTACTAAAAAAAAGACACACCTTAAATACAAAGACAAACAAGGTTTAAAAAAAACTATAGCATGCTCCATCAGAAATCTCACACCACACAAGGCTAATGTGTGCAACATTCAAACAAGGAAGAAGAGGCCACTGAGGACAGAAGAAAGGGTCGGTCCTGAGATGGACATGGGTGGGGTCAGCCAGCACTACCTGTGGGGTTGTGGTGAGCGGGGCTGCTGTTCTAGGGCTCACTTCTGTTGCTCTCCCTACAGAGATGGCAATAATAGCACCTGCCTTCTTGGGCTGTTTGAGAATTAGATGAAGTCATGGTGCCTGACCTCACATCCCTAAGCTGCTTTCAATCCCAGCCGGATGGGCAGTTCCATGTCCTGACCATGTCCCACCTCAGACAGGTGCCTGCATTTTTCTTCTTTGCTGCTTCAGGGTTTTCTTGTGAGCCCAGAGGCTCAGCCTGGCTGGTGGGGACTAAAGACCTGAGGGCAATCTCCTCCACTGGAGCATGAAGGCCACCACCTGCCTCCTTCAGAAGCTCTCTTGCAGCCTCACTCTCCCCTCAGATGTCCCTGTGGGGTCCCCCTGCCTCAGTCACAGGCCGTCTCCCACTCTGTCTCCCCTCAGATGTCCCAGTGGGGTCTCTGCCTCTGTCAGAGACTCTCCTGAGGCCTCAGTTTCCCCTCAGATGCCCCTGGGTGGTCCCCCTGCCTCCGTCAGAGGCTCTCTCAGGGCCTCAGTCTCTCCTCCAAGGTGCCTGGGCCATTGGCCAAGCCTCCCTTGTCTACAGCCGCCTTCTGGGACATTCACCTGTGTGCTGTTCCTCCTTCTCTTCTGCTTCTCTCTCTCCCTCACCGCCAATACCTTTGTTCCCCTAGGCAGCCAGTCCACAGGATTCCGGGCTCTGCTTCTAGATGCCAAGGGCGTTCTAGTCCAGGAGAACACAAGGACAGAACCCCAGGAGGTCAATCATTCCCCATGGGCCATGAGAGGCCAGCCCAAACTGCCATGAAGAGGCAGGGAGGGGGCAGATGCCAGAGGACAGGGAAGAACGCTGCACAGGAGGTCTGTGGGCACTGACTTCCCCATGGAGCCATGAAGCCACTGAGACCAAGCATGACAGGAGCGGTCTAGCCCCACGGCCCAGAGGGCACACGGGGGCCCAAGGATGCCACAGTGAACTCACAGAGGCCACTCACATTTTATATCTTTGAGAGAAATGTAGTGCCTAGCTTGGGTCGTTCACAGGTTTACCAACCCCTCTCTTCTTCCCTGTGACATCCCTGCAAAGCTGGGTCAGCTGCTGCAATGAAAAGCAAGACGCTCAGGACACCGGGGTGGGACGAGGATGCGAGGGACATGCCAGTCAATCCCCCAGGAGATGGGACACAGACCCAGGCCTTGGACCATTCACGCTCTCTCTTGGCCTGGGAGTTATCAAGAAACTGCAGTCTCCCTCCTTCCCATGAACCTTCTAGACGCCAGTGTCATTCTCTAATGGTCCCTAGCACATGGCCCATCTGTCGATCCCTGCCACCACTGTTACTGTCTCTGAAAGTGATACTGTCGTACAATACCATTAAAGTGTCAAGCGAATATTCTCCAGGTTGCATTACAAGAAGGGTTGGGCTTCATGCTGCATTTATGAACAGGATTCAGCTCTCTCACCAACCAAATATGGCAGAGATGACGTGTTCCACTGGCTCCACGCACCAAATACTCACTTTTGCTCAAAACATATTGCCTATTTATCACCAAGAGTTCTCCAGGTTGGCAGGGGATGAAACTCTATGTTTAAGGATCACATGATCTGGTTTATCCCAGTTTCTCTTATCGGTCTCTTTCCGATGGTTTATTATTCCTCAGTGTCCAAGAATGCACTGTCCTTGCTTTCATGGGGGATAGGACCACAGGTACCCAACAGGACCCTGTGGTGTGAAGACCAGACTAGAGGGAGGCACTTCCCTGAGGCCAAACCCCTGCCTGTCTCCATGGAAAGCAGACAGCCTGGTCTTGTGTCTTCAAGCTCAGGTTCAAAGACCGGAGGGCTGGAGAGGCAGGGCCTGGAGCCTACCAAAGAGATGCCCTGTAGTTCATGCTGTGCACACAGGTTTCCTCAATGGAGTCTTTTAAAGAAGGATTCTTAGAAAGCACACCGCTAACCCCCTGAACTGCTGCTATGATCCTATAAACGCATCTCACCTGGTTGAGGTCAGTAAGGGCCCCCAATGCTCACGGCTCTGCACATGCGTGTCTTCCTGCACTCTCCTGTGGGCTGCTCCCTGTGATGGGCTTTTGTCTAGGAAAGGAAGATCTGACCACGCACATGGTTAGTCCAAACCGTTCACACCCCAACATGCCCCACATTCCTCCTGTGGGCATGCAGTTCCTACTAGGAAGAAGAGAATGGAATCGCTCAGCGTCTGAGTCTGCTTTATCTGGGGCAGTCCTCAAGTCAGTGTTAGATCTTTTCTCCATATGCCTAACAGTTTCTGGCCCTTTTAACTGGTTAAAGTGTTAACCTAATCTCTCCATAATGCTTTGGGATGCCTTTTACTCAATAAACAGTAAATAAGTAATGGAAATATTCATTTACCTCGTTTCATCTTTCTGCACCAAGCCACGAGACTATCCTTCTGCCATAGTTAACAGTCTTGGTTTCAATTAATAATAATACACTCCAAACCAGCTTAAGGAAAAAAGGCATTCTGTAAGATGGCAACCCAAATAAACCCCAGGGTCAACCCACTCTCCAACTGGCCAACTGAAGGCCAGTCTAGCAACAGAAGGCATTAAAGAGCAACCGCAACCCTAAATTCTTCTTAATTTTTAAACAACTTTAACTGAGCCCGACTGAGATCCACAGCAGCATATTCCCAGAGTCCCTCTTCCCTTCCCCTGATCTCCTCAGACCCCACACCTGCTCTGGTCTCTCCTTCACAAGCCTCTTCTCGGACACTGGGGTCTCTGTCTCTCACCCCTTCCTGTAGAGAATATACAGGTTGCATAAAGAATACAACCCCCTCCCCCATCTCTCTCTTCTTTCCCCC
>CAUYQG010134101.1:0-12572 GCA_963574415.1 Tarsius wallacei | reverse complement strand
TTCACCCAACAAGCTAGCATGGTTTTGAGAGTTTGAGTCTCTAAGGGTCTTGAGAACCTGCATGCTTAGAAAGTGGCCCACAATTTTAAAAAATGTAGTACATATACACAATGGAATATCATGCAGTCATAAAGAAGGACAAGCATATGGACTTCACAGCAACTTGGATGGATTTAGAGTCTATCACACTCAGTGATCTATCACAGAAACAAAAAAGAGTACCATATGTTCTCACTCATAAGTGGACCTTGAACAATTATTATAATACTATAAGAAAGGGATTGACAGTAGTGGGAAACTGCCAGGGCGTGGGGGTGGCCTTGGCGGTTGAGGGAAACTGCCAGGGGAGGGAGTGGCACACCTCATCAACATTTGTATACCTAACCCCACAGCTTTAAAATTAAAAAATTAAAGAAAAGAAAGTGGCCCACATCATTCCCACATTGATGGTCCTCAGACCACATTTCAAGAAACACTGGTTATATATAACAAGAGATGCAGATATATGGCCTTCTTGTCTACAGTCAGACATTGGCAAAGATCATGTAGCTTTGTCCAGTTTCCTTAGGAAAGAACCCTGTGACCAGTCAGAAAATTCTTGGTAACTATCACCTGCCATAGATCATGTTTGACGCAAAGTTGGTGCACAAACAACAACCTAAAAAAGACAAAACAGGTGCCACATTGATGACCCCAAACACACAATGAAATAAAGACATCTATAGGCTTTAGTCATGCAGATGTTAGAGTAGCCCTCATACATAAATCAAACAAAAACAAGATTAAACCATAAAGTCAGTGTAAGGAATTCCAACAAAGTTCAGATTACTCCCATAATGACTGCTTTGATGCATTTCACGATGTATCAGATTTCAAACTTACAAATGTTGTCTCTGCTCACTTGAGGGAGTGAGGGCTACTTGCTGGTTCCCTCAATACACATGTAGTCTATTAAGTTGTTGACACTACGGGGACACCGGGAACCTTTGAAAGGAGGGCTTTTGTGACCGAAGACTGCTGGAAGAGGAGCTGAAGGGGAAAGATGTGAAATTCGACGTACTTTGAGAATCTACCTGGGACCTGCCATAGAAATGGAGTGTTTTCCTACCAGTAGTTCAGGCTCCCGTCCCAGCCCAGGGAGGCACAGCGAGGGTTAACGTTCTAAGGCATTGAAAGGCTCTTGCTGAAAGGCCCTATGTAAGTATAAAGTATCACCGTGAAGTTGGAGGATTTTATTTCAGCCTCCTCATTGTGTTGTTGACAGTACATACTGTGAGTTTGACATTTTTAACTACTTTGCTTGCCCCAAATAAAAAGGGCTGGGGAAAAAAAGAGGAGGTGGGAAAAGCGAAGGGGTTGGGGGAGCTGTAATCTTCCTCTGACTTTGATTTTACACAAATCCAATGTACAGCATTAAAGTCCAGTTTGCAAACTGGGGGTCTCACAATGCTACTTCAAGGATTTATGTAAATTCATTAAACTACAAGACACAAGTTGCATTCCTTTCAACCTGAGAACAGAGTCTGCCTGAAACCAGAGCCTGAGGGAGGCTGCAAGGGATATGTCTGTGTGTAAACTGAGAAAAGCAACTAATTTTGTGGCCCGTGATTGTCTAAATAAAAAGACCCTGAGTTCGATTTTCACCAGATACTGAAAGACCATTAAAATCAGTTGATAGCACTAAGGAAAGGAAGACGATGAGAACAGGGACTGCCACTGACTTTCCCCTGTGTTTGAAGCCTAGCTTATTGTGTGATTAAAGCCTGTTCTGAAATGGCAATGACAGTGGGCTCCCCATAGTTCCTAAAATACCCTGGGGCTCTGACGCATAATAGGCCCTGCCCCACCCCCCCACCAGCTCATAATAGACCCTGACAACAGCCTTGGGATGGGCAGAGAAACTCCCAGCTGATAACATGCTAAGATGCTTCAGGGAGGAAGCAGGGATGCTCTGCCTTTCCCTGGTGTCCCCAAGGAACAAACTCCCCAGACTCTGTGGTCCCTGACTGCCTTAGTCCAGATGGCCAGCAGAGCCCTGGACAGGCCCAGGACCACTCAGTCAGTCCCTGTTTTCCTCCTTTCATGCTGAGAAAGCTTAAAGACACAAACATGGGGGTGGTGGCAGGGAAGGCAGGTCAAGCGTCTGTTGGAGAGGTAGTCTGGGGGAGGGATGGGCTGGAGGAATGCAGGAGGGCTGTGTCTTTTTTCTTTCATTTTTTGGGGGGAAGCACACACACAGATAACATGAATTATTTTCTCTGATCATCTGATATTTGAAGCTCCAGAAACAGCTTATTTGGGGGGCAAATATGCTTCAAGGGCCCTCTAGAAAAGACATTCTTACAGATCAGAGGATGATAAACCCCTCTTCACAGTCTCTCCCCAATCAAACAACCATGGAAAGTCCACAGAAATGGCAAAAATGGGTAGAGGAAGCCAGAGTAGAGCTGGTAGTTCAGGAACAAAGAGCACCTGTCCAGGCACAGAGTGGGGCTCCAGGGATGAGCAGGGCAGAGCTGCCCCAGGTGGGCTTTTCCATGCTCAGGGCAGGGACAGCTCACTTGCGCTGGCCTGACAAAGGAGGAAACTAATCACCATCCAGGCACCCACAACATACATTTAGTCTTTCTCCCAGGAAAGGAGATGCCTGTGCTTTCCCCTACAATCTCAGGCAAAGCCCACTGTTGTTGGGAGAAATGACCATTTGTCCAGGAAACTATAGAATTAGAATTCTGTGCTTCCCCTGAGGAGTCAGGAAAGCCCAAGGGACCCAACCCCGGGCTATTAGAGAGAAGCCCTTTGATTCTATTGTAACTGCTGTTTTAAACTTTATATCTTAAATGAGTCCAGGAGAATTGATTTCAAACACAGTGAGCCTTTTCCAGGTACAATAACCATTGGAAAACCTAAAACTCTGCTGGGTTTGGGAAACTATCTTAAAGGACAGCCTTCTTATTAACAACGGAGAATAAACTATTTGATTTATCCGTTGCCACTTATTATTTTGACTGATTATAAGAACGTGAGTCCTATTGGTCAAGGTCACAAGAAGCTACTGTTAGCTTCCATATTTTCAAACATTCCATATTTTGAAATTGCTTCATCATATGGCCAGTACCTTCTAGAATAAATATAAAAATAATACCTTTCTTGTTTTACAAGAAGAGTGTAGTTATGAAAAATAAAAAAGTTATTTTAGCAACTAAACATATTCAAAATGAAATCTTCGGTTTCATTTGGTTACATAAAACAGCTCACAAGGTGGTGTCCCTGGGTGAAGTCCGACAGTCCATCTCATCAGCCCAGTCCTGCTGCCGCTGCCCAGCAAGAGCAGAGAAATGACGTATGTTTGTAGGCAGGACTGGATGAACTGAATTAAAGTCCATTCTTCTCTCCCCATCTAGCTCATCCCTTACTGACTCCTGTCCTCTGAGCTTTTTGACCCACACCATCCCACTGAACTCCTGATGGCACACAGCGTGGACTTGTAGGTGCACATTTGCTTTTTGTAGGCCATTCTCACTCCAAGCCAGTGGCCACCCTGATACAAAGATCCCTCTTCTAAACCTTAGTAGTTCCTTCTGTGGTAGCATGGTACTAGGCCTGTACAGTTGTTTAACTCAACAGAGGTTTGTTACAACTGGAAAAGGAGATGTAAAATCATAGGAGTTCTAAAAGGTAAGAAAAAATAGGTATATTTAATCTGACAGAAGATGCCAGTCACAGACATGAATGGGTGGTGGAGAAGGGAACAGGAAAGGTACCAGGGCCTAAGATTAGGAAACTTGGATGCCTTTCTTCTTATTGCCCTTTTCTCTTTTCCTTCTTGAGCTATTCCTCTTCCAAGCCATTTGTCTAATGAAGATGGTCATATCTGCCCGCTCTCCAAGATGCAATCAACATCACTTAATAGTGGTGAAAAATATGTTGAATTACCAGGGAAAATAATCTATTACTGTGTCACAAATGTCATGTGAACTTGAAGGCTATACAAATTAATCTTTGAAATCATCATTTTATAATTCATTGTGGAATGTCTTCGTTCATTCACTGAGTTATTCAGCAAACAGATTGGCAGGTCACAGTTGCTATAAAAAGCGCTCAGTGAGAACCTACTATATTTCAGGCTCTATGCATATTCTGGAATATGAATTCTCATAGAACATTCCGTGAGTGTCTACTGCTTGGGAGATGCAATAGAAAAATGCATCAAAATATTCCCACTTCCGTTTTGGTAAAAATAAAGTCAGAGCATAGAAGCCATTAGTCTAAGGGTGACAGGAGGTAACTGAAACTGTATGCTAGAACCAGAAAAGTAAGGACAATCTAAAAATAAAGTGAAGCTAACTGAACATGATACACCGATCACTTGGATACAAAGAACTTAGCTATTAGTGAAAACCTAGTTCATCGATGGAAATTTGATTGCTGACTGAGCATGAACTATGATTGGCATGAGGTCAGAAAGTCCATAGGTCACAGTTAGTGAATCATATCAGCCTGTCAGAGCCTTTCCTGTAATACACTCCATATTTGGAAAGCAGAGTAAGAAGAACTTGCTCTACTTTCGTCTTACAGATGAGACCAGTTTCAAGCAATCCCTTTGACATTTGGATGTGGGCTGGTTAAAGCAACCCCTAGAAATGCACTCTAAGAAGCAGGTAGCCTCCCCACCCCCCAACGTTACACCAGCACCAAATTATATCTTGTCCCCAGGACAAACTCATTCCCTCTAGGAAGGGGCAGCAGGGCATATGCCCAGGGTCAAATTTGGGTATGGTGGGAGTTTTAGTGCCAAGGACTGCTGAAACATGCATTACACATTTGGTGAGGGAAAAAAAAGGAGAGAAAGAAGAAAAGGACATTCCAGAATTAATGAGGTGAGGATGTCATAGAATGAAGGCACACAGGGTAATGCACATGAGTATAGGAGCACCCCAGTCTGGACAAAAGACATCAGCTTATGGAAGACCCCCTCAGCATTGCAAGTGTTGGGTGCATTATGGCATTTAGCTCTGGTTTGCTCCCTAGATGTATTCCCTATTTTGTTATTCTTTTCCCGTCCTCAGCAGTTTGTTCCAAATAATTTTCTCTTTTAATTCATTGCCCTCATGTTCAATTTCCTTTGATCTATATTTATTAGCTGCCAAGTAGATGTGAAACACTGCAGGAATCATCAATAATGTCTCTGTTCCCTGTCACTCTTCACTAGATGGAAAAACATCCGCTCATGGTTTCTGAACCCTCTACCCATTCATTATTCCATGGATTCAATTGTGACCCAAAGAGGTAGCTTGGAAAAGGGTTCACAGCAAAGCACCTAGGATGACCCAGGCCTAGCACTGAAAGTCAAGTGTGCTGCAGAACCTCTACATCTGGGCAATGTGAGAGGGTTGGTCATGCTAAGCCCACCACAGTTTCTCTCTTAGCAGCTTCTCAAAACCTCAAAAGAAACAACAAATTCTAAGTGGAAACAGTATGTTTTTATGAAAGTCCCCTAATACCATCAAAATTGCCTCCAACTGCCCCTCCCGTGTAAAGCTTCTGCTTGGCTTCCTCTACTTCCTGTTGAGCCCACTTCCTACACTAACAAACTTCTGCTCCATTCTTTTTTTTTCTATCTGCCTTGCCACCCTTCCTTCCTTCAGCATCATCCCTTAACCTTGGGGCAACCACCTTTTCTTTACCCCACCTATCCCCATAAAAGATATTTGGACATACTATAAGCTTTAAAAGGTGATGTTGTATTGCGTCTTCCTGGGAAGGCGCTATCTCTGAGCCTGGAACTTACCCTAAGAAAGATGCAGACATGCACTACACAGGCCTCTCTTCTGGAAGCAGAGAGCCTCCAGCTGGTATCTTCCTTGGGCTTTTCTTCCCTCAAGAACTCATTCTTCCCCAAAAGGCCCACATCTAATTATGGATCCATGGAAGAGTTTAAAGACCAGGAAATCTGGGTTGACTTGGGTCACTCCAATACCACTTTCCACAGAGGTCTGTAGGGTTGGCTGCTGCTTTTTTCAATTCACCTCCTCCTATGTCTAGTCCCAAATTATTCCTCTCCCTTTCATGGATGTCTATTCTTAACCAATATACTGCAATATCCTTATTTAGTCAGTGATAAACTCCATTCCAGTTTTTGCTTCTAGAGAACTCAACCTATGTCATGAGCTCAAATCTTGAGAACTTTAAATACAAAAAGGGAAAGTACGGTTTTTCTAGAGTCCTCAGTAAAATCTGTTGTTGTTGTTGTTTTTGTGTAACTAGGACACTGAATTGAGATAAGAAATTAAAATCTGGAGAGTCACAGGATAGGCTCCAGGACAGAGGCAACCCAACGGATGATCTGAAAGAAACACATGCTTAAAGCAGTTTAAATAATCAAGTAAGCTATACAAGGTCAAGTAATAACAACAGGACCTATAATGGTAAAAAATATTTATATAAAACTAAGGATGTGCCAAACACTTTTCATAGCCCTTTAAATTTCTTAACTCATTTAATCTTCATCATAATCACAGAGGTTAGGTCATTTCATTACTCCTGTTTTATAGTGAGGAAACTGAGGGACATGTAGGTTGAGCAATTTGCTCAAAATTGCACAGCTAATGAGTGGACAGAGCTAGGATTTTAAACTCAAGCAACTGTCTCAAAGGCTCCACCAAACTGTAATTATATGTGATGTACATGTACTCTGACTATGTATATTTACAGTGAGATTAGAGAAGAGGTGAATAGTAGGTAAGAAATCAGGCACTTAGGAGTCTGAAGATGCACTGAACTCAAAGGGAAAGGTCAAAATGAGACATGAGAAGAGTGCATTCCAATAGAGACCTTGATTCTCTGACTGGATGCTGGCCCAGCCTCCATCCTTCCTTCATGGGATAGGAGGCCAGTTCAGGACTGACCAGCACAGGTCTACATGTGAAGGCAGATAAGTGGGCAACCCTGGCTAGAATAAACAATTAGGTGCAGGAACACAGATAGGTTTTGACAGAAATAGGAAAGAAAACAGCCACAGTGGAAAGGAAAACAAGTGATAAGATTCATGCCCTCATCTAACACATAGCAGTAAACCCTGCCCTCCACCATCAGTAGGCTGCATCAATATTTTGATGCCATTCCTTTTTCCTTAGAGAAGGAAATTCCCTGTGTTAAATTGAGATATACGCAGGCCCAATTTCAAATCCCCAGGTAAATGTTCCTGTGGGTATCACCTATGCACCTTTCTCTCCCCATTATAGTTCTACCCTGCAAACATAATTCCTTAAATTCCAAGCAAATAGGATGACTAAATTATACATAAGTACTTTTGACATTCATACATGTCAACGCAAAAAATAGAGATGATTTTTTTTTTTACCTTTTATTCAACTGTGGTTCTGCAGAGAAGCTAAGCAGATCAATGGCCCACTACCAGCACATTAATCGAAAAGTACAGGGCAAGCCATGGATTATTCCCTGATACCCAGGAGGCAACTGTCTCTCAGCTTCCCTTTGAGATTTGTTTGCTCACCCATGAGCTACTGCTAAGTTGGGATAACCCAGGTTGTACTGCTTCTCAGAGATGAATTTTTAAACTTCATTCTACTTCCTGCATCTCTGCAGGAGAAAATAGAAAGAAATGAAGATAAATAAATTTTTTAAAAATCCTATGTTGCAAATTATTCATACTCCAAGTCTTTGGTCAAACAAGATCTAAATTCCTGTACCTCTGTTTGTCTGAGTTTTGTGCATTATTGAGATGGCTGTGGAAATTGAACCCCAGGCTAAAGGCATAGAAGGGAAAAGCAGCTATTTTCTCTTTTGCCATGGAAACCCTCTGTACCATGGGGTGCTAAGAAGAAATGAACAGCTTTAATAACTTGGGGGGATGACTGCCTCTACCTTAGCCAACATAATGGAGTTATGGTGAAGCATAAATCATGAGTGTCTAGTTCAAGCTGTCTCTCGAAGGCTCAGGGAAGCCTCTTACTCATTTTGAACAAATCAGCATGGTTTATTCCCAAGACAGATTAAGCATTTTCCCACTAGCTTTAATCACCTCTCAATACCTTAGAACACTCATTTCACAGGTAGGGAAACATTTGTGGATGAACTTTGGTTTTGTATGTGATGTTTCCATCCCAAACACACAATCACACCATGAAAGATAATTGGTCATTTTTAAGACCATGTCTTATGACCCTCTTGGAATGTGTAATCAATTCAAAGTCTCTCTCTCTCTTTCTGTCTCTCTGTGTGTGTTTGTGTGTGTGTGTGTGTGTGTGTGTGTGTGTGTGTGTACTTCTCTTTCTCTTAGTGAGACTTTTGGAAATCAATAGTTTCGAACTCAATATGTGTGTTTGCAATCAGTTATTAAAAAACTCAAGCCGGGTTCGGTGGCTCAGCCTGTAATCCCGCGCTTTGGGAGGCTGAGGTGAGTGGATTGCCTGAGTCTGCAGGATCGGACCCGCCTGGGCAACTTGGCGAGACCTCATCTCTACAATAAATAAAAAAATCAGCCGGGCATGGTAGCACGTGCCTGTAATTCTGGCTACTCGGAAGGCTGAGGCGGAAGGATTGCCGGAGCCCAGCAGATCGAGGCTGCGGTGGCCAGGTGCAGCCACGGCACTCCAGTCTGGTTGACAGTGTGAGACTCCAACTCAAAAAAAAAAAAAAAAAAAACTCAACTGATATCCTGTCCCTTCCTTTTTCTTTTAACCTTCTTCTTCTTGCCCTTTCATCCATCTTTCTAATATCATGTAAGTAAAGAATAATTTGTAGTATCTACCTTAGTTCCTAACACTCATTCTTTTTTAGAACCCTGTTTCAGAAAGAATGATCTCACTACAAATTAATCCTCCACTGCTCCTAAAATAAATCTGTATTGAGTGACGACATTTGTTTCTACTCTACAATATGAGTTTTTTTAATTTTAAAAACATCTTAAAAGTAAACTTGGGAAGGAAATGTCTCTGATGCATTCAGGTTTCTGGTGAATAGCATCAAAGGCTTTACACTGTAAGACATGGCCAGAGATGATTATCTAATTGCAGGCCAATACCTTTTCCCTTTCCCCATCCACTTCCTGTTGCAAGGGATACTTCCTATGGAAAGTGAAGAACGCATTGGCTAATTTAGGCCCCATTGCTCTTTCTGGTGAAACGCCAGTGGTTGTCCTGAAGCCCAGGTGTCCGTTTGGGAATGCATCCTCCCAGGGCAGGCGTCTAGCCCTAGGTCCTTGGCAAGCCAACTGTGACAGGTTCCTCCGACAGCTGCAGTGGCAGGGCTGGGCCTCCAGGTGATTAAATAATCCTGCTTTCTGGCCTGCTCATGTATTTAGATTGGAGCCATTCCCCTGGAATGGGGCTGAACCAAACACAGCTGCTGCTCACTGGCCACAGTGAGGTGTCTGTGGGCTAAGGTTCCCTCTGAAATTTTGAAGCGTCCCCTTTTCTTTCCCATGTCACTAAAACCTGGAGTTATCACACACACGCCCCTAAGAATATAAGAGCCTCCACCAATCTGAAATGAGGCTGAAATTTCACTTTTAATTGTAAATAATTGTTAAATTTGATAGCTCTGCTTTGAGAAGCAGGGTCTGTTTTTAACTCTGGCTAGAAATATCCCTTTCTTTTGATAGCCAGCACGCCCATCCAACACACATTTGACTACACGTATACACCAGATGAAGATATGAATCAAGGGAGATGTACTCAATGTATTTACATTTTCCAAAGACATGACACCATGTCCCAGAGAAGTAATTAAAAGGTTGCTTTCTGGTGAAGTTTAATGCTGCCAATACATAAATATCAATGGTCTCCTACTGAATAAAAACACAAATTCACAGCAGGTGGGGATTTAATTTAATGATAGTAAAACTATTGCAAGATAATTCTACAGACCAGTGGTTTTTAAAGTGTGGTCTCTCTGGGCCTTGCTAGACTCTGATGTGGTCATGTACTCTTTGAGCTATGGCTGTCACCATGCTTCCTGGCTTTGGTCCCCTACCCTACCTCGAGGAGGTGAGTCTCCTCTATCTCTCTCTCTAATTTACTTTCTAAATAAACTATATTTCCTAATCTAAAAAAAACAAAGTGGGGTATCTGGACCCTCAGGGTCAGCATCATGTGGGAGCCTATTAGAAATGCAAATTTTCATGCTCAAACGCAGCCCTACTGAAACAGGAACTCTTTGGGTAAAACCCAACAAGGGCTTCACAAGCCCCCCAGGTGATTCTGATGCATGCTAAAGTTTGAGAACTGTTATACTGAAGATAGGGCTTAATATGACCTAGTCGGGGGAGAGAGGGGGTTGCTCTGGAGAATTCTGCATGCATGCTCTGAATACTCATTTCATCATAATCCATTCCTACTTCAGCTAGACCTAATCCATGCTATTATTCTCTCCTAAAAGGTGCTACTATCAGTTGTCTAATTCCCTGCTCCCACACAATTATACCCGTCTCCACACACACAGTAGTAATTAGTGACCAGTGATTGCTGTAGCATGGGCAGTTTTACAGATATCCAGATGTATCAACTCACCACTAAATTCGACTCAAAAATCCTTCCAAGAGACAGACATAAATGTCCCCTTTTCACAGATGGTGAAAATCTAGGGTTTCCCAGTGGTTTCGATTAAGACAACATAAAAATAATTCTGGCTTCACCCTTCGTTCTAGTGAACAGCATAATTCCAACCTCCTGGTCCAAAGTGGTTTGAAATCTGAAATCTCAAGACACTCTCTCCAAAGCCTTCACTCAGCCTCAATCGGGTTAAAGGTTATGGAGGGATATACTGTTTATTATTCAAGATGTCTCCAGCCAACTCATACAAATTTTCACAGACAAAATAGCTTGGCAGAAATGAATTTGTGACGATATCCTCTGTTTCTAAGACCATATTACCATAGGCATCTACATTCAATGCTAACTGAAATCGTAAACGGGTACAAGCAATTCAACATATCATTTGACTTAGTAATTACACTTCTTGGAATACATCAAAAGGAAATAAATAGTCCAGAGATGGTAAAATGATTATTATGTAAAGAAGTTTTCTGTAATGGAATTTGTAAAACTAAAAATAGAAACACTCCATTTCAAATAAAATGCCCATGGTTAAATAAACTAGAGTTCTTCCATAAGATAGAATATAATACAGCCCCTTACAGAAGATTTTTTAGCACAAGTTATTAAATAATAGTGGCAAGATAAAGTCAAGTGATAACAGCACAATATAAAATGTTATAAATAGTAACATCCCACTTTTTTAAAAATTGTGATTTACACACACGTACCACAATACGTGTGTATATGAGCACATACAGACATAAGTGTTGAAAGTGACTGGGCAGAGGCCAGTGACATATGGGAAAAGGTAATATATGGGTAAATGGGAGGTTAAGAATTTTTTTCATAAATTTTGCCTAATAAATGTTACTTTTATACATAGAGGAAAATGCTTTTTAAAATGAGAGACGTGGTCCCCATAGTCCTAGGGTAGTCCAGGTAATTAGAAGTTTCACACGTGTATGTGCGCACACACACACACACACACACACACACACAGCTGAATTTATCACTAAAAGAACTGGAACATGTTTCCAAGAAAGCCCTGCACTTCTTAGATGTTGGGAAAATGTAGTCAAGTTTGGACTCCCTCTTTGGCAGTCAATATTGACACTGAAGAAAAATGTCCCTCAACAGACAGTGCCTAGACTGCAGTCCCACCAACAAATGATCAGGCAGGGTTTCCATTAGGGGCACATTTGTATGGATACCTGGATGGAGTTTCTTTCTATTTCTTAATATTCTGCTTTAAAAATGAGTGCGGGGGATGGGAAGATGCATGTTGAAAGATACAAAGTTGCAGATAAAATCTAGAGATCTAATGTGCAGCATGAGGACGATAATAATACCGTGTTGTACTGGGGATTTTTGCTAAAAGAGATTTTAGGTGCTCTTACCACAAAAAATAAAAAGAAAACGGGGTAAATATGAGATGACAGATGTGTTAATTTTTCTTGACTGTAGTAACTATTTCATTGTGTATATCAAAACATCATTGTACAACCTAAACGTACACAGTAAAAAGAAAACAAAGTAAAATAAAATAAAAATGAGGACAGAATAATGTATTATTTACAATCAGTTTAGAAGACATGGTTAACACAGTGTATAAATGGGGAGCCTTTTTTAAATTTTAGAATTGAGGGTACATGTGAGGATTTGCTACTTAAGCATATTGCGTGCAGATAAGGTTAGGGCTTCTAGCGAGCCCTATTTCCTCTGGTAGTGAACATAGTACCCAAAGGGTGGTCGTGTGTCCCTTATCCCCTCCCCCCATTAGCAGTGCCCAGCATCAGTTTTTCCTGCCTTTGTGTCCACATGCCCACTGTTTAGGGCTTGCTTAGGAATAAGGACACATGGAATTCAGTTTTTTGTTTCTGTGACAGTTCACTTAGAATGATGGGGGAGACATTAAATACAAACTACATACCAGGACATTTTTCATACAATGTTTTATTACAAACCTGAGAAAAACAATTCTTCCCACTTAGAGATGAGAGAATGGAGATCCAT
>CAUYQG010134099.1:0-36900 GCA_963574415.1 Tarsius wallacei | reverse complement strand
ATACATCTTTTAAAAATATTTTACAGAGTTTGATATTTTCTTCAACACTATGATTAGTCAGAAGAAGCCAAGCCAATCCTTTAACACTAAGCTTAGATATCTCCCCAACTAAATATCCAGTTTCATCACTTGCATGTTCTAACTTCCACAAAACACTAGGACACAGTTCAGTCAAGGTTTTTGCCACCTTATAACAAGACTGCCTTTCCTCCAGTTTCCAATAACATGTTCTTCATTTCTGTCTGAGATCTCAACACAATCGTCCTTAATGTCTATATTTCTAGGATGCATCTCAAAACTTCAACCTGTACTCATTACCTAGTTTCAAAGCCACCTCCACGTTTTTAGGTGTTTTTTACATCAGCATCTTACTTCTCAGTATCTAAGTCTGTCTCAGTTTGCTTGGGCTACCATAGCAAAATATCATAGACTGGTGACTTAAACAGGACATATTTATTTTCTCACAGTTCTGGAGGCTGAAAAGTCTAGAACTTTGGTTCTAGCAGGGTTTGGTTTCTGGTGAGGTTCCTCCTCTGTCTTGCAGATGACTGCCATCTCACTGTGTTGTCACTTCACACACACACAGAGAGTGAGAGCAAGAGGTAAGAGCAAAAGCAAGAACGAGAGCGAGAATGAGAGAGAGAGAGAGAAAGAGACAGAGAGAGAGAGAGAGAGAGAGAGAGAGAGAGAGAGGTGATCCATTAGCAACAGCTCTGGAAATAAATAAATTTCTACTATTGCAGAAGATATCTTACAGTGTTTGGGCAAGAGCCCCAGTAACAACAGAAGAATGAATCAGGACAGAATAATATTGTAAAATCTCTGAAAACTAAATAGTTGAAATACAATCCACAAAAAAGTGGATCAGAACCTGTCTGATAAACTTTCATGATAAAATAGAATATTTAAAAGGACCAAAGATCTCTTAACATAATAACCAAACTGTATAGAATTAAAAACAAAACAAAATAACAAAAAAAACCCCCCAAAAAAGTCACCCTACCAAGAACCCAAAAGTCCACAATTTGAATGAAGGAAGACATTAAATGGATGCCAGTTCTGAGATAAGCCAGATTTTTTAATTATCTGATAGTGGTTTAAGTAGCATCATAAAACTAACTTCCATACATGTTAGAAATGAATTGAACAATAGAAAACCTCAGCCAAGATGTAGAAGTTTTAAAATAACTAAACATAAATTATAGAGCTAAAAATACAATAACTAAAATTTTAAATTCTTATTAAATGGACTTGATAGTAGAGTAGGGATGTCAAAGGATAGATCAGTGACCTTGATAAAAGATCAATGTAATTTATTTAATCTAAAAAACTGAGAGATAATTGATGGGAAAGAAAGCTTCAGCAACATATGAGACAATAACAAATAATCTAACCTTCACATCATTAGAAGTCTTTAAAAAAAAGTAGGACTGAAAAATGCTAAAAAAAAAAAAATGAGTGAAGTGAAAATGAGTGAGCAAAATTTGATGAAAGGTATAAATCTACATATTTGACAAACTTGATAATGCTAAATTGATAAGCTCAAATAAATATTCGATGTACCAAATCATAATTAAACTTCTGGAAATCAAAGTCAAAGAAACAGTCTCAGAAACAGCCAGAGAGAAGAAATATATTACCTCTAGTGAAACACCAGCTAAAATGACAATGGATTTACCATTTGAAACCATGAAGATCACATGAAGTGGAAACACATTTTCATATAATGAAAGAAAAAAATGATCAACCTAGAATCCTATATCCTAAATAATGTTCCTTCAAGAATGAAGGAAAAATAAAAACATTCTCAGATGAGAAAAAAATAAAACAACTGACTGCAAGCAATCTTTTCTTCAAAAAATATCTATAGGATGCTCTCCACATCAAAAGAAAATGATAACAGGAAACTAAGACCTTCAGTAGAAAAGAAACACGACAGAATGGGTGAAAATGAAAATAAAACAATATAAATAATCTTTCAACTCATAAATTTCTATCATATTTCATGACTAAAGCAAAAAAATATAATATGGTGCTCAATGTATGTAGAGGAATTATGTGTGAAAATTATATATTTTTTCATTTTAAAGATGCGGAGTACAATTTAGAATTAGGTACATAAGTAGTCATTGTACAAGTAAACTTTGGGCCTCCCTTTGTTCCTCACTTCACCTGGTTTGAGATTAGGTACCCTAATTTATGTCGTGTGCCCTCTCCCCTGGCAGATTTTCTACTACTGCCAATCCCTTACTTATAGTATTATGACAAATAGTCAGGGTCCACTGATGAGTGAGAAAAAGAGGTACTCAGTTCTTTGTTTCTGTGATAGATCACTGACTATTATAGACTCTAAATCTATCCAAGTTGCTGCAAAGCCCATATGTTTGTACTTATTTATGGTTGTATAAGCATATGGACTTTGCAGCAACTTGGATATATTGTTTTATTTTTATTTTCACCCACTCTATTGTGTTTCTTTTCTTCTGAAGGTCTTAGTCTCCTGTTGGCTACAACAATCCAAAACAGCCTGGTAATGGTACCATATGAATTTCTGCATTGTTGTTTCCAGGTCTAGGAAAAATGATGTTGGTAATTTAATGGTATTACATTGAATCTGTAGAATGTCTTTAGTAGGATGGACATCTTAACAGTGTTGATTCTTCCAATCCATGAGTATGGAATATTTTTTCATTTGTTATGCCTTCTTTGATTTCTTTGAACTGTGTTTTGTAGTTTTCATTGTAGAGGTCTTTCATTTCTCTGGTTAGGAAGATGCATAGGTACTTCTTTGTGTGTGTGTGGCTATTGTGAATGAGACTGTACTTTTTATTTGATTCTCTGCCTGTTTGTTGTTGGTATATAAGAATGCAACTGTCTTTTTCACATTTATTTTGTACTCTTAGACTTTGCCAAAGTCTTTTATCAATGCAAGGATGTGTTTGACAGATACTCTTGGATTTTCAAGGTATAGTGTCATATCTTCAGCAAAGAAGGATAACTTGAATTCCTCTTTTCTGATTTGGATATCCCTGATTTTCTTCTCTAGTCTGATTGCTCTTGCTAGGACTTCCAACATTATGTTGAACAGGAGGTGTTAAAGTAGGTAGTCTTGTCTTGTTCTGGTTTTCAGAAGAAATGCTTTCAATTTCTGTCCATTTGGCAATATGTTGGGAGTACATTTATTGTAGATGGCTCTTACTGTTTTGAGGTATGTTCCCTCTATGCCTAGGAATTCAAGGATTTTATTAAGAAGGAATGTTGGGTTTTATTTAAAGCAATTTCTGCATTTAATGATATAATCATGTGGTTCTTACATCTGTTGATATATTTAATTACATTTATGGTTTTGTGAATGTGAAAATTATATTTAAAAGTAAGGAGAATAAATGGAAGTAAGGTTCCTACATCAACACTTGAAGGCTATAATAAATTATTTATACATCTGAGACTATCTTGAAAGAACACTAAGAAAGTACAAAGAAATATACTAAAAAATATTATAAATAAATAAAATTTTAGAAAGTTCAAGTAGCTAACACAAGAGCAAGATATGTGAAACAGATGAAGCAGAGAAAACAAACAAAAATAAATGATAACATGTCAGGCTTAAGCCTTAACATATCAGTAATTACTTCAAATGTGAAATAAAAGAAGTATACCAATTCACAGTTCCTTGGGGGTTCCAACAGCTTAGTCTTACTGATTAATAAAATACTAGTCAAAAAAATAAGAATTTATTTAACAATACCAATGACTAACCAAATCTATTTGACATTTACAGAAACTCTACACAACAGCAGCAGAATATACAACATTTTCTAGCGGCTGTGCAACATTAACCAACATAGATGATATCCTGAGTCAGAAAACAAGCCATGAAAAATTAAAAGAATTAAAATTTTACAGTATGCTTGCTAATTATAATGAATCAAACTAGCTATTAATAATAAAAGACGATAAATCCCCAAACATTTGAAAATGAAAAGACACACTTCTAAATAAACCAAGAATAAAACTCAATTTAAAGAAAATGTAAAAATACATAGACCTGAATAAAATTAAAACACATTATAAGACTGATTTAAAAAGAAATACATTGTTTCCTCTTTAACATTATTTTATTTTAAAGATTTGGGGTACAATTCAGGGTTAGGTATATAAGTAGTCATTGTATATGTAGGGTTTTTGTACCCTTATTGAAGTTATGTGCTACCTCCTCTGGCAGCATCCCACTACTGCCAGTTCTTTTCTTATAGTATTATGATAAATGTTCAAGGTCCTCTTCTGAGTGAGTACATGTAGTACTCAGAACTTTGTTTCTGTGATAAGCTACTGAGCACTATAGACTCTAAACCCATCCTGTGAAGTCGCTGCGAAGTCCATAATTTTGTCCTTTAGGGCTGCATAATATTCCATCGTGTACATATACCACATTTTATTTATTCAGCCCACTTTTGATGGACAGCACGATTGGTTTCATGTTTTTGCTATTGTGAATAATGTTGTAATAAACAAATATGTGCAGGTATTTTTTTTACAGAGTGATTTGAGTTCCTCCAGGTATATTCCCAGAAGAGGGATTGCTGGGTCATGCGGAAGGTCAATTTTTAGAGCTTTTAAAAATCACCACGCTGTGCCACAGCGGTTGTACTACATGCCCACAAACAGTGTATAAGCATTCTGTTTTCCCCATATCCTCTCCAGCTTCTGTTGTTTTTTGAGTTATTAATGGTGGCCATCCTTATTGGAGTTAGGTGGTAACTCAGTGTGGTTTTAATTTGGATCTCTTTGATGATTAGGGAGGTAGAACATTTTTTTTCATATATCTGTTACCTGCTTGTATGTCTTCTTCTGATAAGAGTCCATTCATATCTTGTGTCCACTTTTTTTTTTTTTTTTTTTTTTTGAGTTGGAGTCTCACTCTGTCACCCAGACTGGAGTGCAGTGGCCGCTCCTGGCCACCACAGCCTCGACCTGCTGGTCTCCGGCGATCCTTCTGCCTCAGCCTTCCATGTATCTGGAACTACAGGCGCACGCTACCACACCCGGCTAATTTTTTTATTTATTGTAGAGATGAGGTCTCGCCAAGTTGCCCAGGCGGGTCTCGAACCCGTGGACTCAGGCAATACACTCACCTCAGCCTCCCAAGGCGCGGGATTACAGGCTGAGCCACCGAGACCGGCTGTGTCCACTTTTTAATAGGGTTTTTTTTTTTTCCTTTCATCACATTTGAGTTCCTTATAAATCTTGGATGTTAGGCTTTTGTAGGATATACTATTGTTTTTTTTTTTCTCTCCATTCAGTGAGTTGTCTCCCTGCTGTCTTGATGGCTTCTTTTGCTTTGCAAAAGCTTATCAGTTTGATGAAGTCTCACTTGTCTATCTTATCTTTTATGGCATTCGCTTTTGGAGATTTGACCAGGAATTGGTTGCCTCATTCTTATTTCTGTAAGAATGTATTCCATGTTTTCTTTTAGGACTATTATAGTTTGATGTTTTTACATTTAGGTCTTTGGTCCATTTAGAGTTGATTTTTGCATATGGTGAAAGGTAGGGGTACTGTTTCAATCTTCTGAATATGGTCAGTCAGTTTTCCCATCACTATTTACTGAATAGATTCTCCTCTCTGCAGTGGTTGTTGGTGGAGGTTTCATCAAAGATGAATTGATCGAGAAATTGAGGTTTTGCTTCCAGAATCTCTAGATCTATCCTTTTTTCACTGGTCTATATGCTGTTCTTGTACCAGTATGAGGCTGTTTTGATTATTGTAGCCTTATAGTACAGTTTAAAGTCTAGAAGTGTAATACTTCCCTCTTTGTTTCTTTTGCAAAAGATTGTTTTGGTGATTCGTAGTCCTTTATGTTTTCATATGAATTTCTGTATTGTCATTTCCAGGTATAAGAAGAATGATGTTGGTCATTTAATGGGTATTAGGTTAAATCTGTAGATTACCTTTGATAAGATGGATATCTTAAAAATGTTAGTATTTCCAATCCTTCCAATCCATGAGCATGAGATATTTTGTCATTTGTTTGTGTCTTCTTTACTTGCTTTGAGCAGTATTTTATAGTTTCTATTGTAAAGGTCTTTCATTTCTCTGGTTGGGAAGATGCCAAGGTATTTTATTTTTTCATGGTGACTGTGAATGGGATTGTGCTTTTTATTTGGCTATCTACTTGCTGTTGGTGTACAGGAAGGTGGACTTTGCCAAAGTCCTTTATCAGAACAGGGAGGTTTTTGGCAGAATCTCCTGGATTTTCAAGGTATAGAATCGTATCATCAGCAAAGAGAGAAAACTAGACTTATTCTTTGGCTATTCTTAATTTCCTTCTCTCGTCTGATTGCTCGAGCTAGGACTTCCAACACTATGTTGAACAAGAAGGGCAAGACTGGGAAGCCTTGTCTTGTTCTGGTTTTCAAGGGAAATACTTCCAATTTCTATCCATTTAGCAATATTTTGACTATGGGTTTATCTTACTATTTTGAGGAATGTTCCCTCTATGCCTAGGTGTTCAAGATTTTTTTTATCAAGAAGGGATGCTGAATTTTATTGAAAGCTTTTTCTGCATATAATGATATAATCATATGGTTCTTATTTTTACATCTGTTGATGTATTTAGTTACATTTATGGTCTTATGGATGTTGAACTAGCCCTGCATCCCAGGAAAGAAGCCAACCTGGTCATGGTGGACGATTTTTTGAGATGTGTTGTTGAATACAGTTTGAAAGATTCTTGTTGAGGATTTTTGCATCTATGTTCATCAGGAAAATTGGTCTGTAGTTTTCTTTCTTTGTTGGCTCTTTACCTGGTTTGGGTATCAATGTGATGTCAGCTTCATAAAATGATTTTGGGAGTTCTGTTTTTTGATCATCTGGAATACTTTCAATAGGATTGGTATCAGTTCCTCTTTATATGTTTTGTAGAATTCTGCTGGAAAGACTTCTGGTAGAAGGTTTTTTTTGTAGGTAGTTTTCTTATGGCAGAGTCAACTTCTTAGGTTGTTATTGGTCTATCTAGTATCTTAATTTCTTCTTGTTTCAGCCTTGGAGGTTGTATGATGTCAGAAAGTCTTCCATTTCAATTAGGTTTTCGAGTTTGTTTCCATACAGGTGTGCATAGTATTATCTATTAATCTTTTATATTTCTTCAGGGTCAGTTTTGACTTAATTTTTGCATTTCTGATTGTGTTTATTTGGGCTTTTTCTGCTTTTTTTTTTTTTTTTTGGTCAATCTGGCTAGAGGTCTATCAATCTTGTTTATTCTTTCACAGAACCAGCTTTTTGTTTTGTTGTTTTTTCTATGATGTTATTGTCTTCTGTGTCCCATATTTGGGCTTTTACTTTGATGATCTGAATTTTTCTGCTGAGGTTAGGGTTTTGGTGGTCTTATCTTTCTAGCTCCCTTAGATGATCTGTTAAGCTGTTAACTGCTGAGCTTTCTATTTTATTGATGTGTGTTCATAGAGATATAAATTCCCCTCTTAGCATTGTTTTCATAGTATCCCAGAGGTTTTGGTATGATATGTCTTTATTTTTATTTGTTTGCAGGATCTTTTAACTTCTGTTTTGATTTCTTTACCCAGGAGAGGTTCAGCATCATGTTGTTTAGTATCAATGTCTGTTGGGTTTTGGGTGAATTTTCTTGGTGCTGATATTTATGTTTATTCCACTGTGGTCTGAAAAAGTGCATGGCAGTATTTTGATTTTATGAAATCTATTTATGCTTGATTTATGGTTAAGGATGTTGTTGATCTTAGATGCATTCTGAGTGGTGACAAGTAGAATGTATATTCCATGTGTGTTGGGTGGAGTGTTCTGTAGGTATCTATTAAGTCCTTTTGGTAAGTGTCACTTTGAGGTTCCAGATCTCCTTGTTCATTTTTTGTCTCAAAGATCTATCTAGGGTTGTTCATGGAGTATTTAGTTTCCCAGCTATGATAGTATTAGAGTCAATATGTTTTTTTAGTTTTCTTAGTAGCTGCTTTATTAAAGCTGGTGCTCCTATATTGGGTGCATATATGCTTAGGATGGATATTTCTTGTTGATGGATTGAACCTTTCATCATTATGTAGTGTCCCTCCACATCTTTTTAAATTTTTGATAGCCTAAATGTTGTTTTGTCTTATATTAAGTCTGTGATTCATGCCTTCTTTTGTGACCCATTCACCTGAAAATTTGTTTTTTATCCTCTAACTTTAAGTCTCTGAGCATCCTTTGTCATGAGATGTGTTTCCTGGAGACAGTATAGTTGTGTCTTTTTATCGAGTTTGTCATTCTATGTCTTTTCAGTGGTGCATTAAGTCCATTCATGTTCAGGCTGGTTATTGAGATGTGAGAGTTTATCCTTGTCACGAGACTCTTATAGAGTTACTTGCTGTTGTTGTCATTTCTTTATTTGTTTGTTGGTTTTCTTTTGATTTCGGGTTTGGTGTATGTGTGTGTTTTCAAGTTTGCAGTCATGATTCAGGCTGTGTTTATTCTCTGTTTTCTTGGATTCTTTGTATGACTATTTCTTCTAAGATTAAAACTTTCTTAAGCATCTCTTGTAGAGCTGATCTGGAGACAGCATAAACTCTTAGGAACTGAATGTCTGGAAAGAATTTTGATTCTCTAACACTGATGAAGCTTAGCTTAGCTGAGCAGGAGATTCTTGGTTGAAATTGATTATCCTCGAGAACTTTAAGATTGGACTCCAGTCTCTTATAGGCTGTAGTGTTTCTGTAGGTAAATTTGTTGTTGTTCTAGTTGTTCTTCCCTGGTAGGTAGTCTCACTGTCTTTAGGATTTTTTTTTTAATGCCTACTACTTACTAAGTGTCTAGGACTTGATCTTCTCATTTGATGCCTTGCAGGGATTCTCTGAATCTCTTTTGTTTGAAGGGTCACACCTCTGATGAGAGGTGGGAAGTTTTCCTGAATAATTTCATGGAATGTTTGTTCCAGGGTGGTCCTGTCAATCTATCCGCCTCAGGAATGCCAATTTGTCATAAGTTCAGCCTCCTGATATAATCACACATCTTTTGGACACTTTGTTCCATCTTTTTAAGTTTCCTTTGTGTTTTAACAGTTTAGGTTAGTTCCATATTTTGGTCCTCAAGCTTTGGGATTCTTTCTTCGCTTGGTTAATACTGCTTTCCTTGCTTGTCAGTTTGGTATTTAATTTGTTTAGTGGATTCTTTATTTTTGTCATCTCAGTTATCAACTCCTTCATTCTTTCCTCTTGTCTTTCCTTATTTCTATTCATTCTTTCTATTAATATCTTGATATCTGTATTTGTGGTTTGAGACCAGTTGTTCTGGGAGCTCATCACTGTTTGAGTTTTGAAGTGTGTATTCTCAAGTGCTGTCTTCTCAGAAGTCTGGAGGGTACCTGTGTTCTTCCTTTGTTTCTTCATTTGTTATGATTTCTCTCCCCTTCCCCATTCCTCTTTATTCTGTTGCTCAATGATGGGAGGATCACTCCTATTTGCTCAATCCCCTATTCTTCCTTATGTGGAACTTCTGAATTTGATCAGTTTTGAAGCCAGACTGGAAGTGGGGATCTATGCCGGGTTTTTGTTTGTTTGCAGTTTTGAGATTTAAGGTGTAACAGGTGAAACTGTGGCTCAGAAGCTATCTGCTGATCACAGTATGCACTGACTGATGTGTGAGCACCCTGGAACCCATGCTCCATCACTTTACAATATGTCCATGTGGTGGGGGCATACGTATGCCCCCCCAACTTGGCTGCTGCTAGGTATCCCACTATGACTACATCTGTTTGTGCATGATCCAGTATGGGGAGCTGAGGCCTCTGTCTCTCTGGTATGGTCCACCCAGAGTATCCACTCTGGGCAATCTATGGTGATACCAGACAGGTGCAGAGATCACCTCTTGGTCTCTGGATGCAAGCTTCACAGAGTCAGGGGAACTAGATAAGGTCCCCACCAGGTTCAGGTCAGAGACAATGGTGTCAAAATGTCAACCACCAGCATCTTATCTTCTGGCAGTGCTCAACTTCAGTTCTCCTTCCTGCATCTTCTCTGTGATCTCTGTCATTAGTGCCTAGCCATTGCCACAGGTCATGATGTGAGCTAAGGACCAGCTGCTGATGTCTGCTGCCTTTTCCCAAGAGGTGCCCTGAGAATGGCAGATCCTTCTGTGAGCTGCAGGTGCTGAATTCTGAGCAGTGGCATATTGCAGTTGATTCTGCAGGGAGGCCTAGTGTTTGATCCTGTGTCTCCCCTCAGCTGGACATTCGTGCCCTCTGCTGGACATTCATTCACCCACTTGCAAACAGAAGCAGATTAGTCTTTATGCACCCTCAACCAGGCAGAGACTCTCACACTCCACCTGGTATTGCCGTTTTGCCCCACTCCCAGAAATAAATTATTTATATTTGTCGAAGGCATTATAGTCCATGAAGATATTTCCAAAGTATCTGCAAAAACTCCTAAAAATAAGAAGTGATTCTAGTAAAGATATATAATAGAATATCAACACATAAATGTAATTATGATCCTTTATTCTATCAACAAATGAGTGAAAACTGATATTAAATATGCAATTCTATTAACACCTACTTCAGTGTAAATGAAGTACTTCATTTTTAAACTAAGAAAGCATGTACAGGATATATATGCCGAATTGCTGAAGAAAGACATCATAGAAGACCTAAATAGCTGGAAAGACATCATGCTTGCAGATTGAAAAACTCAATATAGTAAAGTTATGGATTCTCAAATTTCTATCAATAATTCAGCAAATATTTTTTTTGAAAATAAAAAATTTGCTGAATTACAAGTATGTGTATGTGTTGTATATTTATATGTGCACACACACTATTGTTTATTGAAAAATAAACAATATTTTTCTTAATTTTATATATTCATTGAAGAACCAAAGCAATTTTGAAAAATAACCTTGGAGTAATCCCATCTCAATGTTAAGCCATGTTATGTACCTATAGTATTTAGGACAGTGAGATAGGAATAGAGGGACAGAGAAATGAATTAGTGGAACAGAACAGAGAACACAGAAATAACTAACACAAATGTGCCCAATGAATTTTTGGCAGAAAGCAAAAGCAATTCAATTGAGAAGACTAACCTTTTCAATGAATTGAATATTCTAGACAAAATTTTTAGTTGGACATTATACATAAGCAATTGAACATTTATATAAAAAACAAAATAGGACTCAACAAAAGCCACACCTTATATGAAAACTAATTCAGAGAAGATTGCAGACTTAAAGATAAGCATAGACTTGTGAAACTAAACATTCTAGGAAAAATATAGAAAAAATCTTTGGCATCTGGGATTAGAAAAGAGTTTTGAGACTTGACATCAATACAGATTCCACACAAGAAAAAAAATTATGATAAATTAGGCTTCATCAAAATGGGAAAATCTGGTTCAGTGAAAGAACCTGTTGAGATGATTACAAATTACAAATTGAAAGAAAATATATGCAAATTACATATCTGACCGAGTTATTGTGTCTAGAATAAAGAACTCAAAAACTCAACAATGAAAAAAATCCAATGGATGCAAGAGATATGAACAAACACTTCAGAGGATATATAGTTGCGAAATAAGTACATACAAAGACATGTAAAATTATTGGTAATTAAGAAAATGTTAACTAGAGCCAATGATATTACTATACATCTATAGAAATGGCTAACATAAAAAGTAATGAAAACACCAAATACTGAAAAGGATTCGGAGAAAGATAATCATTCATACATTGCTGGTGGGAAAGTAAAGTAGTGCAACTGTTCTCAAAAACAGTTTGGGATTTGCTTGAGAAAGTACACATAGAACTGTGATATGACCCAGCATGGTGCTCTTGCGCATTGATCATGGAGAAATGAAATGTATGCTTATATAAAAACAACTTGTTTAAATGTTTACAGTAGTTCTATTCCTTTATGAAATAGCTTTGATGTGTATTATGATATGTGAATTCTTTTACTAATTATGGGAAGCATGAGGCATGTTTCTGTTACCATTTTAAGGACATATGAGCCAAGGATTATAGATAAGCTGATTTTTGGAGACTAGAATTGTCAATGTTCTTTCTATTATATCATACCCCTACTTTTAGGGTCTACTATAAGAAAAACAAGAAGACTAGCACAAATTATAGCCACTTATTTAAAAATTCAACCTTAACACTTAATATAGAGCAAAAATTTGGCAAAATTTGCAGGTTTAAAGGTATTTGTTTATTATAATTAAGTGTGGATACAAACGATTGAATCATCACATGACTGAAAGTGTTCAATGAAATGTAACAGTCCTGCTGCTGCAAGAAAATCTGGTATGGCCAAATAAAAAACAGCCTAATTAAAAATCACACCAAGATGTCATCCAGGTAACTTCAACTCAGCCTTTCTAATGTATCCTTGAATTGACTCACAGGCAATTTCTCAGTGTTGGTGATGATTGTCTTGTATTTATGTCACTCTCTTTCAAAGGAGGTCAGAACTCTTTAGACTTTAATTAAGTCACTCATGAGAGTCAACATTTAATTACTTATTTTCTGGTAGAGCAGATGGCTTATGGAAAATAATATTAATTATTATAATCGTCACTCTTCTACCATCTTTGAGAAATCTTGCAGACATACTATGATTTGCAGAAATGACATTAATACCATTTTCTTTTCAGATATTGCTCTTTTTTTATAAGCTGACATAAAATCACCCTAAGGGAAAAAAATAGTGTCTCACAAAATTGGTTGACTTGTAAAAAAGTTAAAAAAAATTATCAAAAATGGACTTATCAATGTTCACCAGGCACCTGTTATTGAGTTTGAGAAATTGTACAGCTAATTAATATATTGACCAAAGAAGTCAGCAAATAAGTTTACATTTCCCATCTTCTTCTGAAATCATTAATCCATAATAGATCTTGATAAACATATACAGTTCTACAGGGATTTTTTTTCAAAAGAATACATTCACTATAGTCACAGATTATGCTATGAGCTCTTATGAAGAACTGTGGTGACAATTTAATAGCAACAAATTATTATTGTGATTATTATATTTATTCTGAAGTTCTTAAGTAGAAGATTGAAGAAAGCGCACGTGATAGAACACTTACCACTCTAGCACTTTTACTGGAACACTGAGGTCTCTTTTTAAAGGGCCTTGAAAAAAGGAACTTATGAAAAGATGAGTTCAATGAAATGTCATTTTTTGAAATACATTTCCTCAGGTTGCCATTTTATAAGTAAATGAGTTTTACTCACTTGCTCTTTCCCCTTCCATTTTACATGAAGTACTGTAAACCCGTATGCTAATAGTCACCAGTTACATAAATGATAAAATGAGAGACCATTATGTGACAAACAAATAGCAGCAGTAGTAGCTGGTAAATAATGCCAGCCATTTTACTCTATTTGCTGTTCCCAAAGTGTAACCCCCTAAGAGAACTTTTGGAAATTGGTGATCATTTGGGAGGTAAATCACATGCTAAAAGCAATTCTTGGCTGAAAACGTGATTTTGCCACTACAGCTTTTTATGTTTCAAACATCTCGAAAGTATTATAAATTCAAGTTGAAATTACACATGGCTATGAGTTACCATTATCATCGGATCTGTTGAAATCTAAAAGCTGGTCCATTTTCGATGTGACAGAGTCAACAATTCTTGCATTTTTTGGACATTGTCTTGTCAATCAATTTGTGATTAGTTGCTAATTCTTAGCTACAGTGGTACCCAAGAAACATTGCTTCACTTTTTTCTGCCATGCCTTTTCTGAATTCCTTTACAATGAATATAATTGCCATCTGATAAACACTGCAATTCACTGTGCTATAACAAAGACATATTAATTTCAGCAAACTCCAATATGTAGAAAGTACACAGTTATTGTTTTAATATCAGCAGTGTTTAGTAACTAAAAGAAAAAAGAGAAGAATGTTACATTTTGAGAAAAAAAAAAAGCAAATGACTTAAGTCAAGATATCACTCAATGCAAGGGAGGGAAATTTGAACATTTTAAAAACTGTGAGCAAGGAATCAAGATGAGGGAATGAGGAGATGATGACTTAAAAAAAATTGATTTCAATTTCTTCTATGCTGTCATGTCAAAATTAGTGGAACTAAATAACTCTATCAAAATTTCCGATATTGGATAACATTATTTAGGATGTATTGGGAAAGGAAGGTGTTTATCCTTGAAAAATTTATCCTTTGATTGATTATTGAAAAAAATCTAAATCTAAGATCTTGGCTTCTGAGCAAAAGTCATCAATACAAATGTACATGTTTCATAAGTAGAAGATAAACATAAAAGTATGGATGACTAATAATCCACAGATTTAAGAAGAAAGAGAAAATAAAATTAAGAACACCAAAGTAGTAATCATTTCTTAATTTCTTATGGAGTATCATGTTACAATCACTTGGTACAGAAAAACACATCCTTAAATGGTCAGATCCTAGTTTTCAAGGATCAGCAAACATTACAGTAGTGTGTCATTATGTCTAAAAAGAATTTACCAGATTGCAGGGTCTCACAATGGTAAAATATAATGCAAATCTCTTTTATATAGATCACAAGACCAAATATTAATTTAATCATATTGTATAATGTCAGGATTGAAATTCACCCTTTATTGGAAGAAAGAACAAAAGAAAGAAGTGTATGCTTAGGAAGAAAATATAGAGATTCAGTCTGTCTTTATTTTCTATAAGATAAATCTAGCTGAAAAGCTAATGTATATATATATATGTGTGTGTATACACACACACACATGCACACACATATATTTATCCTAAAACTAAAATAAAAATACCAAGACTAAATTGACCCAGAAAGTCTAAGCTGATAAATAGATCTTCTCTATATCATTAGATATTTTCTGTCAATTTTTTACTTTCATATATTAAAATAAGCTATCAAGGAGACAATTATTAAGTAAGCTGAGAATTCTAAGAAGTTTTCCTGGATTTGAACAGAAAAAGCCATGAAAATGTGACTCATTAGGGCTATTTCATCTAAACTAACATTAAAGGTGAGTTTTTCCTTCTCTTGTTCCTTTATTTCAAAAACATATCTAGCCTACCTTGTGTAAAATAAAATTCTTCCCTCATTGAATTTATACAGTAATGATTGATTCAGAAGAGTTAAGACAAGAATAAAACACAGTATGGTAGATGTTATAATAAGGAAAGTACAGAATTGGAGTATTATGGATTAGCACAAGGTAATATCTAAGCTCCAATTTGAAAGATGATCTGATGTTAAACAAGTGGTAAGAGAGTTATGAGAAATCTCCTTACTGTTTTCCAGAGAGGTTGTACTAATTTACATTCCCACTAAGAGTGTATTTTTTGTCTTCACATCTGCACTGACATCTATTGTTGTTGTTGTTACTGTTGTTGTTTTTGGCATTTTAGTAATGGCCATTCTGACTGGAGTAATATAGTATCTCATTCTGGTTTTAATTTGCACTTCACTGATGACTCGTGATGTTGGACTTTGTTTCATGTTTGTTGACCCTTTGTATATATTCTTTTGACAAATGTCTGTTTATATCTATCCAGCAACCCTACTACCAGGTAACCAAAAGGTAACCAAAAGAAAAGAAGTCATTATACAAAGAAGACACCGGCACCCAGATGTTTATATGTTTATTTAAGCAAATTAACAACTACAAAGATGTATAATCAATCTAATGACCATCAACTGATGAGCAGATAAAGAAAATGTTATATATATATATATATTGTGTGTGTGTGTATATATGTGTGTGTGTATATGTGTGTGTATATACATGTGTATATCCATATATATATATATGGATGATAGACTACTACTCAGCCATAAAAAAGAAATAATGTATTTTTGCAGAAACTTGTATGGAATTGGAGGCCATCATCCTAAGTGAAGTAACTCAAGTGGAAAATCAAATGCTGCATTTTCTCACTTATAAGTGAGAGCTAAGCTAAGGGTACACAAAGCATACAGAGTGATATAATGGGAATTGGAGACTCAGAAGTGGGAGGGTGAGGTAGAGATGAAAAATACCTGTCAGGAACAATGTACACTATTTTAGTGACAGGTACACTAAAAGCCCAGACTTCACCACTATACAATTTATCTATGTAACCAAAAACTACTTGTACCCCTAAAGCTATTGAAATTTTTTAAAAATCATCTTATTAGAGATAAGATTATCAATTACTTTAAAAAAGGAATGGTGAATTAGTTTTTGTTAGGGGAAAGCTAATGTGTAATAGGATGCTGGAAATATGGAGAGTTCCTAACTGAACATGTTCTTAATAGGAAGGGGCATAGAGAAGTGGGTTTAGGTAAGTAGGTAAGCAGAGGGTGGACCGTACCAGGCCTTGTAACCCATGATGGACAGTTCAGGCATTTTCCTAAAAGCAGTGAGAACCTGCTCAATTCACACTGCTAACTTTTTAAAGCAGTGAAGTAACATGAAAACATTTTTGTGTTGCTGTTGAAATATAATCCCTTATGCTGTAGGATAAATAGATCAGAAGAGTGAAAAACAATAACATATGATATATTTAAAACAATAAACAATAATAGTAACTATTAGCAAAAATTGTGAGAAACAATAACATATGATCTATTTAAAACAATAGCAATTACATATTTGTAAGATTAAAATAGTTTAGGAGAGAGATGATATTTGCCTTAGGAAAAGCACACTGGGGAATAGGAAAAAAGAGAATATATTTGAGTCATACTTCAAAGGTAGACTTGGAAGGAGTCCATGATGAATTTAATGTAGGTTATAAGGGTGAGAGAGAAAAGAATAACGCCGAGGTTTCTGATTTCAGAAATATTATTGAGATTGATATAGAACATTATTGATATTATTATAAAATGGCCACTGTGAGTTAATTATGGTAACTGTAAACACATTTTGATGTTTTAATAAGTCTGCCAAATACTAAAATTTTATATTGATTAAATTCAAATGCTCTTCAGAAGTGTTCAATTACAGAAATAATAGACATCTTCATTTAATACTTAATCCAAATTTGCTATTACACACACACACACACACACACACAATCATTTCTAATAGGACTGCAGGAACTATAATTTAAGTACTATAATTTTTTTAAAGGGTTTTTCTCATTGAACAATTTTTAAAGTCAACTAAATTGTTTAGAAGAGATAAACCTATATTTGTAAATATAGTCAGACTTTTATTTTGACTTTATATTTGTTCTTCAGAGTTTTTTAAGAAGATTTTTTCAAGAATAAATGAGAGACTTACTATGAAGAATAGTTCAATACCAACTACCCTTCTTTTGTTTTCACATGGCATTCTATTGCATTTACCATGTCTGTGTCCCACATTACACTATAAGCTCCAGCAGGGCACAGCTCACCTCATTCAACTTTGCACTTTCAATACCAAACACAGCTGCTAGCACTAATCAGTGTTCAATATATACACAAGTATTGAAATAAAGTTAACTGGATAAAATGGGGTATATTCTGTATCTCTTAAATTCACTTAATAATTGTCAGAGATCAATATTTTTACTTGGAATTCTAAGTGATACAGAAAAGAACTCAAGTCTAGTAATAAATTAATATGTAAAATATACACATAGATTAAACTATAAATATACAATAAAATCCAAAATCTAAATACATAAATATATAGATATATAGGCTCTATGTATAATATATATGAAATGCAAAATATACAGAATCTTAGAATAGGAACAGAACTCAAAAAACGTCTAGTTCATCAAACCACCACTCAGTATACAAATCTCTCTGCAGAATTTTGTTTGATATATGTAAAGATTCAACTTCCCTATTGCTTTTCTAGTGACAGAGATAACAGCAAGTGCCTAATATATTGCTAGAAAAAGCCACTATTTGATCTTATTTTCTAATATGTAGCCAAAACCTTTTCCCCTTAAAAGTTTTACCCCAAAATGTGATTTTGTTTTCTACTTTTACACAAGAACTTTTTTCCTTCATCTAATATTCCCATTTTAATGGATTGTTGATATTTAATCAGTTAAAATTCACTTTTTTCAATGTTTGTTATAGTCAATGCAAGTACACTCCATTCTAAACATCAACAAGTGTGTGCAAATGTGTGTATCTGTTTATGTGTATTTTCAATAAAATCACACAGAAGTCTATTAAAAATTTCTGTTATCTGTCATGCAACATTAACTATGCCTTTTTTAAAAATAGAATTTTAAGATCTGCTAAACACTTTTGGCTTCCTAGATTATAGGGTATCTAGATTTTGATTACAGTAAAAGTGATAAACAGAACAGAATCAAATCAGAACTCCACCAGTTTAACAGCAATCTATCATGTTTAGGTACAAGTTATACATCAACTACATTATCCCAGTCCATGTCCTTTTTCTTTGGGAGCAGAATAATTGGTGTAGTCACTTTCCTTGTTATATGGAGAAATATTTACATTTGTGATTTTTTGTTTACTCCCTCATTTGAAAGAGCAAATATTTTAAACATATAAATTGAGATGTAATATAAGGTTGCTGTAAAACCTGTATTTTGTTTATTTGTTTGTTTTATTTTGGTGATATGAGGGGGGGAAAGAACAGGAATTTTATTTTATTTTTTTGGAGGGTGGGCTCCTTGTAGATAGGCTTCCCCATTAGGGGAGTGTTCAAGGAATCTATCACATCAGGCATCAGTGTACCAGCTAGTAGTGTTGTTGTGAGAGGCTGTGTTCAGCTTCAATGAATTTTTTTTTCTTTTTTAGTTTCTGTGTTTGCCTACTTCATTATGGGTGATTTACAAGAGCATCTGCCCACATCACATGGAATATTTAGCAGTTTTTGACCCTGGTGCTCAACCCTTCCTATTCACCTTGTGTGCATTAAAAGGCATCAAAAATGATGAGTTCAAAAACAATTTTGAGCAGTGGAAAAAGCATCTTGATAAGTGTATTGCATCAAATAGAGAAGACTTTGAAGGTGATTGAAGTTTAAACATGTAAGAATAAATACACAATTTTTTATAAATAAATTCTAGTTTGGGGGGTACCCCTTGTATATCATCAATGGGGATAATAGCAAAAGTTGTAAATCTGTTATGCTTGGATTATAAATAGCTTTAGATTAATTTTGTTTTGAACATTTTTTCTACATTTGAATATTTTCATGTTCATTTAGGTGGGAAATTCAGCCAAGCTGGTTGTCTTCATTATATATTGAATGGCTGTCATTTTCCATACAGTAGACTGATATGTATACTAATCTTACACTCCACATCCATATATACTTTACAGATTTTTGAAAATCCCTATATAGTATTTCCAAGATAGCAAACTCAATCTATATAATCAATTATGAATCCTTGCCAAAACTTTGCATGAATTCTGTAGCCAATTCTTTCCCCTTTGTTTCATAGTAGAAAAATAAAATGATGCATTTCAACCACCAGTGAAAGTCAACAACACAAGAACTTCACGAAATTTGTCTGTCTGACATTAGAAATGGAAATTCCTGTTATTACTTGAATTCTGCAGACCCACAGAGAAATGCTTCCTCCATGCAAGTACACACACACACACACATGCACACACACCCACAAGCATACATATCACTTCTGTACTCTGTATACTATTCATGATTACTTAATATACAGGTATATATCAGTTGAATAAGAAAGAGTGTTTCTTCTCAAAAAAATTCTTGATAAAAGTAAATTTTTAATACTGCTGAAATCAGTAATTTAATGTTACTGCTGTATGTACCTTTTCCTTAGTGATCCACCACTTCTCATTCCCTTCTAGGACCTTGTAATATAAAGCTGTAGGAGAAACCTGCTCAGAAAACACAATGGGTAAGTCAGTGTTGGAAAGGGGTATATTACATTGGCATCATCAGCTACATTCTCTCAGCTTACCTATCATCTGATTTTAGGTTGTTGTAAAATATCTTTGGTAGAAATATCAGAGATTGCTGGAGATGTATTATCTCTTCTGACTGAATAAAAGCTTTCAAAAAGTGAGACAATGAAAAAAATAAAGAAAAAGATAACACATGAGGTATAGTTCTCAAAGAATGTGAAAGAAAAGCACAGACAACTTTGTGACACTGTAAAGGTAAGTCTTAATGGGGTAAGAAATCAAAATTCCAAAGTTCTCTCTCTTTTACAAAAGAATAACTAGCAACTGCAGAGATTCAGTACCACAGAAACTGTCAGTGGTAATCTCTTGACTCTGGCTAGCTTTATTATTAAATGAGGATTACTCATTATGTTTTTGTGAGTAGTCAACATATATACACAAAATAAGAGTATGTTGAAAAGCATATGAATGAATAAGCAACAATATTGAACTAGTGATTTTTAAAATCATGGCACCTTTAGATTTATAGATAACTTTCCTTTTTTAATAAATGCTAACTGGTAATATTGTCTTGAAAAGGAATTATCCGAGTCCATCAGCAACAAAGCAGGCCTGATGCAGTATAAACACATATGAATAAATATCAAATATATTATTGCTACTATCTACTATACTTCACAGTGTAAGCATTTTACACTTTAAGTGCCTGTGTTTAATTTCTTTACCATTTAATTTTATATTTAGACTCTCTCTAACCCTATTTTATGACTTAAAATGCTTTGTAGCTTAATATTCTACTTGTCATTATGAAGAATAGTGAATGAACAATTGAAGTCATGTTAAAATAGAAGAAAAAAGAATGCAAAAACCCCACTTGCTGAACAAAATATTATCTTAATGTAAGTTTAGATGTTAGACGAGTATGCAAATGTAAAAACAAATGTTAAAAAAAATGCATTGGTCGGGCCCAGTGGCTCACACCTGTAATCCCAGCACTTTAGGAGGTCAAGAAAAGAGGACTGCTTGAACCCAGGAGTTCAAGATCACTCTATGCAACATAGTGAGACCCTATCTCCACAAAATAAAAAACATCAGCCAGGTATGGTAGTGCACGCTTGTAGTTCCAGCTACTTGGGAGGCTAAGGTAGATGGTTTGCCAGAGTCCAGGAGGTTGAGGCTGCCGTTAACCCTCATTGTGCCACTGTACTCTAGCCTAGGCAATGGAGTGAGACCCTGACTCAAAAAAATTTGCATAATATAGAAATTATGTGCCAAATTCTAAACCCATGGGATTTTCTGGCAATTGCATATGAGTAGAATCTGGCTTAAATAGAAAATATGTTAAAAAATAAGAGGAACTGACAGTTTGTGAATGAATTATTTTTGCTACATTTCTTCATTAGCAATTTTAGATTCTGCATATTAGCTAAAGATGATTAGAAGATGATGATTATAAAACATCCTGAAACTATCAAGGTGACACCTGAATGCTGAATAACAATAAGCACAAAGATTGTAGTAATAACAAAATGATGGCTGGTGACTTCAGCATTTTTAGTTGGTTACTATAATCTCTTAAAAGCTTTTATTGGGTAATTTGATGTGCTTTTGCAATGAAAAATTAAGATATGTAAGTGACAGAGAAGCCATAAAGAGAAAATTTCCCAAGAGGCAGAAACATTGACAGCAGTTGAAAACCAGAAAATATTATCTTTAAAAAAAAATAGCTGATGACATTAGAGTTACTTAGCCTTGAATGGAAACAATAAAAATAACTAAATAACTTCCTTAAGGCACAGAGAAGGTTTATATAAAGAGAACTTTTATGCATACTACAAATAAATATTAATCTCCTGCTTGGATAAATTTTGGATGTGCAGAGAGGTGAAAAAAAATGGACAGTCGCAAAGACCTTCCCAGAGCAGAATAAATGTAAGAAAGTACTTGTTCAAGAGCAATTGAAAACAAAGAGTTTTTTGTGATCTCAGTTATTCCAGATACATGAACATGGGACTCACTTAACATCTTAAAGTTTTCGTACCAATAAATTCAGAGTACTGGTGAATATTGACGAGGTGCTGCATAAGGTTATTTCTAATTCTAAAAACATTTTCTTGTGATCCAATGGATCCCAGTATTGCATGCCATCAAGATGCTATAAGTCCTATAATCATTGTAAAAAGAGCTAAATATGAGATGACTTAAACTTTAAATATGTTCTGTTATGCAAATGTTTACTGAATATTCAATATATAATAGTTCAAATGCAAAACTAAACTTAGATATATAAATATTTATCAAATAGAACTCTAACAGACTATAACCTAGAAATAAGCAGTAAACCCTGATTCCTTACACATTTATGCTTATTCTAGATAAGGCATGTAGTTTGCTCCATAGAATTATACATAGGCCTATGGACAAGTTACATCCTTATTAAAGAGACATTTGGTAAGTTAATTTTCATGTGTAGAGCTAAATAGAATGTATCATTAGTGTGGACACCTATACAAACTCAGGAGCAATTTTAAAATGTGATTTTTCTGTAATTATCATAGAGAATGATATAAAAAAAGAGAAATATGATATTCTATAATCCACTACATAAGAAGTGAGTTTTACATTTGAATACGTTTTATTTTGTCCCTGCTAAACAGCATTAGGGATGTTTGTAGACTTCTACCATTCTATATTTCTTTAGCTATTTAAAAAGAAATGATTCATACTATTTCTGTCTTCAAATTCTTCTTTACTTTCCGTTAATACCTATGAAGGATTTATGTTGCGATAAACATCTACTGACAAGATGTCATTGACAACCTGAATGCATATGGATTCTTTCACTACTCTAAGTACAAATCAAAAGTCCATATTATGATCTCTCAAGCCTGATGGGGCTAACCACTACTATTCCCACTCCTTAGGAAAATTACCTGCTTTGTCATAAAATTGAATCATGGTACAGAGAGGAATTTGCTATTATATTTTCAATTAATTACAACAAGCAATTAATTTGTAAGCAAAGATTCAGAAGATACCCTAAATCGAAGCAATCTCATAAAATTCTATTAGCCAGATCAGTCTATTATACCAGGAACAAGTAGGTCTCAGCTTTTAAGGAACGTTCTGGCACTGACTCAGTTACTCCAACATTAAGCATAATAAAAACAACATCAGTAACAACAGTGGGGCAGGGAACTGAATCTTGAAGCAACCAGTGGCACAGAAATAAGAACATGAATTCAGCAGAAGGTTGTAAGAACTCAGCACAAATGTAATCTGATGAGTTGGGCCATTCACTACAAGGAAATAGATTATCTTCTGACTGATGATGCTTATAAAAATTGTCATTTCCAACCTATTTTGTGTTGTTTGAATAAAGTGACAAGAAGCAGAAGAACAAGTGGTAGAAGTTTTGAGAAGATAATGCTAGAAGCATCTTTGAGAAAAAAATTTGTTATATCTTTAAAACTGCACTGATATCAGTGATAAATGGAGATTATGTTTTTAAAAAAAACTTGTGAACTATAGCAGATACAAAGATAGCCAATAATGAAGAAACAGAAGCGTTTGCAGTCAATAGGGTGGTAAATGTTTACATTAACTCCTCAATATGTGTTATGACATGTGTGCTACTCAGAATGCATAATCACAGAAAGAGTTCAACTGTATGTGAAGGTGTATACTGCAGTTCATATGAGGATGTTTATAGGCTACAGTTGTTCTTAATGTGGCGATAATTGACATTCACCAGAAAAGCTTTTTAAAAGTGTGCATTCTTGTGTCCAACTCCAGAGATTAAAATTTAATTAGAAGTGGTTGAACCCCAAGTAATTCCAACATGTAGCCAGGGTGAGAACAGTATGGTAAACCATCTCATTTTATGTACTATATATTTGAATAAATCCAAACCACCACAGTATGCCATGATAAATTAAAAAGATAGAAAATGTAGGAGTATTTGGTACATTTTTATTTATTTTTTATTTTTTTATTTTTAGTTGGAGTCTCACTCTTGTCGCCCAAGCTGGAGTGCAGTGGCACACTCACAGGCACTGCATCACAGCCTCGACCTGCTGGGCTCAGGTGATCCCTCCATGTCAGTCTTCCAAGTAGCTGGAACTACAGATGCATGCCACCACACCTGGCTAGTTTTTGTGATTCATTGTAGAGACAAGATCTCACCAAATTGCCTAGGTTGGTCTCGAACCCCCAAGCTCAGGCAATCCTCGGCCTCCCAAAGTATAGGTATTACACAGGCTGAGCCACTGGACCTGGCCTGGTACATTTTTTAAAACACACTCATTAAAAACATTTAAATGTATGAAGTATGATTTTTCTCTTCCAATTTTTTTTTCAATAACAGATTTTGGGTAACTAGCTTAATTGTAATTTAAATAATGTTTGTATACATCATTTGTATTTATCTAGTTATTCTGTCTTTGACTTATGATTTTACTTGTGGATTTAGAAAGTTTGAAAAATTGAGTCCTCAGTTAAAAGTAAATATTATGAGCAAAACAAACTTTCAACTTGATCACAAAGTTTCTATTGCATTTTTCTTGTAATGTTTTTAGACATTCATAGCTTATATTACCATTAATTTTCTTAATATTATATTTTAAATAATCTTTTTATTTTAAAATGGTTTTACATTTATGAAAAATTGTGAAAATAAGACTTTATCAATGTACTCCAAGCCCAATTTTTCTTATTATTAACATCTTACATCATTCATATTTGTCACAATTAGCAAGCTAATATTGGTATATTATTAATATTAACTAAAGTACATGTTATTCAGTTTCCCTTACTTTTTACTTAGTATCTTTTTTCTATTTCAAGATCTCATCCATGGTATTGTATTACATTTAGTTTTAATATCTCTGTTGGCCCCTCTTTGAAGTGATAGTTCTTAGACTTTCCTTGTTTTTGATGAGTTAGAAAGTTTTGAGGATTATTGGTCAGTTATTCTATAGAATGTTCCTCATAGGGGTTTGCATGCTATTTTTTTCTCATGATTACATTTGTATTACGGATTTTCACGAGAAATACCAGAGAGATAAAGTACTATTCTCATCACATCATTTCAAGGGTACATAGTATAAACATGACTTATCACTGTTGATGTTAACATAGCTTGAGGTGGTGTTTGTCACTTTTCTCCACTATAAAGTGGCCCTTTTCCTCTGTCATATTTTTTTGCACTATACTTTTTAAAAGAAATGTTCCATGGGCAGGGAAATCCAAACAATCAAAGAGCAAAAATGAAAACATAGTGATAGGGCAGCATCAAAGAATCATAGCACCCAGCCGCAAAAATTCATAGAGGCCAAAGCTGGAACAATTTGAATAAGAAAAATATTTAAAAGGTAGTCCTGGATTATAATAATTGAAAATATATAAAAAAACAATGAATTCATACTAATATGAATGAAAGATTGAATAAACAAATAAAAGAGGATGACAGATAAATCTTCTGAAAAAAATAATTCCAAAGAATTTCTGTAGATACACTGTTCTCAAGAAGGTGGGGCTTAAGTTCTCCTCCACTTCGGTGTGGCCTGCACGTGATCCTGTTATTTTTTAAACTCCATACTAAGGTGACATTTTCCAGACATTTTCATATTTTCGCTGTCTTTGCATATGGTTCCATCACTGAAATCTAGCATTAAATGCATTATGTCTGGCGGCAGTGGTTAAATACTCATACAACAAATGCTAGTTTCTATAACATTTCTGCTTATCTAAAAACAGAACTTAAATATTTTAAGGAGTTTAAATTATGCAGCAAGCATAATAAGAAATGCCGATCTATCAATATATTTTTACTTTTTATGCAAAATATGGAACAAACATCAAAAATAATAAAATTTTGTTTGTTTTGAAATATTTTTATCATAGAACTGTATTAATCATAGAAAGGGTTAAACAAAATGTCATTTAATGGATGAATTGGATTTCTCATTTAAATTATTTGACTAGCCAACATTAATTAGTAGAACTAAACCCTTTCAGATACTAGGAAATCAGTCATATTCTCTAGAAAATTGTGTATTTTAGAACTGTAATTTAGACTCAGTTCTGTCTTCTCCTGATCTAGAGCCTCTTTCTTTTCTTTTTTGGTATGTTTTATTTTAAAGTTCAGCTTACGGAATAAAAATTTTTACATCATTGTTTTTCTCTAGAAAACATTAAAAAATCATGTTTCTATTCTATATTTTTTCCAAGTTTTAATTACATGTAACACTTCACTTAATGAATTGCACTGAAGGATGGAAGCAGCAAGCAGTTTTATTATTTCTCACTAATGTTCCGTTAAATTTATTCTGTCGGCTAAATTTTGCCACTGTGAAATAAACTCTCAGACAAATTGCATAGCTGTTTAGACATTTTCAGATAATAAAATTATACTTTTGCACAATAAAAATTCAAGCCAGTATATTATCAAAGTTCCAAATTTCACATAGTTTATTATTATTATTATTTGCTTTTTTATTTCCTAATCCTTCAGAGAAACCTACACTTGGGAAGTAGTATGCCTGATTTCTACTCTCATTTTTATTTAATTGCTTCCCTAACTTTCTAGGTGTTGTTTTAGGCAACCATAAGCTTGAAACAGGGAAAAACCAGAGCAGTAAATAAAAGTAAGAGTTTTTCTTATTAATATGGATTTTATCTGGCAATGCTGTTAGCTGTGGAAAGTTTATTCCACACACTGGTTCTTTCTCTCATGGGTGCTTCTGTGGATTCCTAGAAGATTCTTATTCTTGAAGGTCTTTCATGAACAAGTGAAAATTCCTGGGATGTAAAGGTTTGTTTCTTAACCCTAGTTTCTGTTGTTGCTTTCTCTGTTGAGATCACCCAAACACTCAGAAAGGCCTCTTACTGACACTCTCAAAGCAATGCAGTCTAATTTCCTTCCATGAGGCCTAGAACTAGCCTAGAGAACCTCATACAATCTTTGACTACCAAACTCTACATTTACTGACCATTCCAAAAAGCAGTCATTTCCCATGTTGCCATCCAAACTGATCAGCCATAAACATTTAGACTCTTCATGGTTAGGCTACTCTATGTATTCTTCAAAAATGGAGACTTGTAGCTAAACTCTGTGTGTGCTTTCAATCCCTCCTTGTGCGATCCAAGGAGATTTTTCCAGTCACCTTAGTTTGTGGGTGGAGGATACAGAGTACATAGCACATCAGCAACTCTCTCTTAAGGAAGAGGTAAATGAAGTGCTAGCTAATACTGGCAGAACACAGTTTGGTTCACCTGTGTGTAAATTCTGTAGAAGTGGTCTGGGACTCTGTTTTGAGAGAGTATTACCTAATGTTCTCAGTCACATTATCATCCTGTTCTTATACAAGTGGCTCGCTTTCTCTCTCTCTCCCTCTCTCTTTCTCTCTCTCTCTCTCTCTCTCTCTCTCTCTCCATATGTCTATCTATCTATCTATCTATATATCTATATAGACATCTATATAGATATGTATAATTATATGACATTATTGTGGAAGTTTTACCAGGTTTGCAGATACATTTTATATAATACTACTATTCATATAGCTTATTAAATAAATAAGAAAGTGTTCCAGCAGCAAATAATGTGATCTTTTGTTCAAAAATTTAACTTTATAAATTACTAAGTCTTGAGGTCAAAGTCATAGACTATACTAAGACAAGTATCTAAGTAGAACAATAAGCCATGATGGCAGTGATGCATTGATTCTGGCTATCTTTTCTGAAACACTGTGCTGTAATTGATCACTTATTTTGCTAATTGATAATATCTTTAGTGTATACTCATGTTTCTGAGCGTGGGAGTATGTGGATAGAAAAATATTAACATAGGCATGCTCACAAAAGCTCTTCCTTTGCACATTTTAGAAAACTTTGCTTTTTGTTAATTAATTCCTGTCTTTGAAGGGTATAATCAAGGAAACGGAAGTAAGCACAAAAATCAACAGACTACCTTGATCTTCAGTGGAGCATAAAGTAATTGGTGGAAGAAAGTTAAAAGTAAGAGAGAAAGAGGAAAAAAATGAGAAAGAGTCTGCACTGAGTTAGCACCTTAAAAATGTTCGGAATGGTACAAGAACAAGCATACAGACCAATGGAGCAGGATAGAAAAAAAATTGGGAAGAATATGCTAGGATTCACCAGAGATGTGGTAGGACCCTTGGGAAGCAAAGAGTAAAGCTGGGCAGCAGGCTTAGCTGGGATGGAAGGAGCTGGGAGAGGCTCCCTAATGTGGAGAACAGGTGGAGAGTGAAAGATGCTTGGGGACCTGCACCTCCATCATGGATTTTTACAACCCTAGTCACCGAGAGTTTCCTCAACCTCCCTGGGCCCCCAGATTGAAACAGAGAGCCTCCTGGAGACCAAGCAGAGGGACTGCTCAAGGTCAGGTGGGACTCCAGAGGCTTTTGCTCCCTGAGCAGCTCAGAGACAACTGATACTACCCGCCAAGCAGGGAGGTCAGGCACTTTTGTGTGTCCCCAGCACAAATACTGAAGCCGTGATATGGAGAAGTGCGCAGACTATGAACCACGCAACACCCTGCCTCTGCTGCTTCCCACCAAACGAGGCTTGCCTGCTTCAGGCTGCTAGTGCAGCCTCCCTGTCTCTGCTTGAACACCGTATGTGACCTGCAATGCTTCTGATAACCCAACTCCAAGAGGTTGCTGGCAAGCTCTTTGCAGTCACCACTAACACTGCCTCTGCGTCGCCTGCAGGCCAGGAGTGTGCGGGGAGGCCTGGCACATTTGCATGTCACCAACAGGGAAATCAAGTACAGCTTCTGCAGAAGGGAAGTGCAAATGTGTCACGTGACCCACAGCAGCCAGCCTTCATTGCCCCAGCTGAAGGGACCTGCCCCGGCAAACGAAGTACTACAGTGAAATTGCTTTGCTTCTACTGGAACCTTTCAGCTGTGGCCAGGAGCCCTTCTGAAAGCCCAACCCACACAGGCCAGTGATGGCCCTCAGGCTTCCACTGTCCTAGTGTTCTGCCTGCCCACACCTAAGAGTTCTGCAAGTGACCCAGGGACAAGTGCATCTCTCCCGAACTCGGGCAGCACCTGAAGTCTGGCCTGCCCCTGATTGGATGCCCTTTTCAGCCCCGTTAGTATTTGGACACAACGTCTAGTGGGCAACTGAGAGGCATGGGAACTGGGAACCAATTTAGCTCAGGTCAACACTGCTGACACCTAACCACTCCCCTGGGATCCTGAGGTTGGGTTGACTCAACCAGTTGACATCATCACAACTGAAACCCACACATGAACCAAAAGGCAGAGCCCCTTTTGCACCAACCACTACAAGATGCAGTGGTGTCACCACAGAAGAGAACAAGCGAGCCTTGAAGTTGACTGTACTGGAATGGGCAGAGACTCTACCCTGCAATCACTCCCTGGGGAGTCCCAAAACAGGCCTTTTTCATGGTTCTCAACCACACTGTGACCTGGAGATAGACAAGAGTGTGCATCTGAACTGAGAGTCCTGAGCCCTGGGACAGGGACCTAATAGGAAAACAGATGACACTCCTGTCTACCTAAGATGTGGAGCTGGTGCAGCCCCTCACCCCCCTCAGAGACCTTGATGCATTTCACCAGAAACTCTCCCAGATACCCTATCAAGGCTGGAGACAGTGCTCATTGGAGTATTCATGGGCAACCAAAGCGTCAATGCCCAGTTTCATTCCCCAATTCTCCCACTGAGTGCTATGGGCACTGAAGCTCTGGGCACTGGGCACGCCACTGTCTAGCCCATCACCTGAAACAATAAAGAGCATATCACAATAAACAAACATCAAGTATATATCCACCTATTTGTGCTGCTTTGGAGACTTACCTGTAAGCATCACCTATTGGCCTTTAGGTTGAACTTCACAGCCCAATATAAAATCTACTGAGAGAAGTTCACAGGGCTGTAGAAGCAGGTCTACAGAAAGGCCAAAGAACCTACACAACATATTAGGGAGAACCCCCAAAATGGAATTATCTTTTGGAGGGCAGGTCCCTTGTAGTATACTTGGAAGTTATTCCTCTGGATCAAAGAGTCAACAAAAATTTTTATCTGGAAGTTTTGAGAATGTTGCATCACAATTTGCAGAAGAAACATCTTGAGTTGTGGCAAACAGGTGACTGGTTCTTCCACCATGAAAATGTACCTACCCACACTATGCTGAGTGTTCAGCAGTTTTTCACCAAAAACAGCATGAACCCTGTGTCTCACCCTCGCTATGCATCCACTCTGTCCCTGAGTGACATTTTTTTTTGCTCCCTAGGATGAAAAATAGTCTTCAAAGGGAAGTACTTTGCCAATGTGGGACAGATGAGATGAAACCTGGCAGAAGCCCTGAAAAGCATCAACATAGACAAGGTCAAAATTGTTTTGAGCAGTGGAAAAAGCTTCTCAATAGATGTATTGCATCAAACGGAGTGTACTTTGAAGGTGACTGAAGTTTAAACATGTAATAACAAATACACAATTTTTAAATCAAAGAATTCTGGGTTTTGGGGGGGATGTCCCCACCTTGTGCACTACAATCCCACTCTCTGGGAGGGGAAAGAAAAACAATTCATCTGAATGAAAATAAATTAAAAAATAAAAAGTAGTAGCCTCTACAGATAAAACAATCAGTTAAAGATTTCTGGCACGATACCACTAAAGAACACCATAGTTGTGATACCACTAAAGAATCACATTACCTCTCTAACAATGGACCCTAACCACAATGAAAACCCAGAAATGACCAATAACAAATATTGAAGTATGGATGACAAAGAAGCCCAATGAGAGTTAAGAGATGGTTGAAAATCAACACAAAGAAACTATAAAAGCAATCCAGGAAATCTAAAGAAGAGGTAGATATCTTTTAAAAAAATCAAGCAGACGTTTTGGAAATTTAAAAAAAAATTCACTTAAGGACGTTTAAAATACAGGTGAAAGCTTTAACAATACACTAGACCAAGCAGAAGAAATAATTTCAGAGCTTGAAGACCAGTCTTTTGAACTAGCTCAGGCAGACAGAAATGAAGAAAAAAAAAATAATGAACAACACTTTAGAGAAATATGGAATTATGTAAAGCAACCAAATTGATGACTTATTGGCATTCCTGAGAAAGAAGAAGAAAAAATAAGTGACCTGGAAAACACATGAGACAATAATACAGGTAAGTTTTCTTAACCTTTCTAGAGAGGTAGACATCCAGATACAAGAAATTCAAAGAACAACTGCAAGATCCACCAAGACTGACCATATGCTTGGACATAAGGAAAGTCTCAATAAATTCAAAAATACTGAAATTATGGCAAGTGTCTTCTACTTAAATTTTATTCAACAGTGAAATAAAAGTAGAGATCAATACAAAGAAGGACTCTCAAAGCTAAACAAATACTTGAAATTAAACAACTTTTGAACAAACATCAAAATTAATACAGAAATTTAAAAAAAAAAACCCTTTTTTGGAAACAAATGCAAATAGACACACAACATACTAACATCTCTGAGATATAGCAAAATCAGTGCCACAAGGAAAGCGTATAGCATTAAATGCCAATATCAAAAACGGAAACATCTCAAGTTATCAACCTAATATTGCACTGCAAGAAGCTAGAAAACAAGAAGAAATCAAATACAAAGCTAGTAGAAAAATAAATAAATAAATAGCAAAGATCAGAGCAGAGATAAATGAGATTGTGATTAGGAAAAAATAAAAATAAAAAGAATCAATGAACCAAAGAGTTAGTTATTTGAAGAAATAGACAGAATTGACAGACTGCTAGCTAGACTAACCAAGAAATAAGAGGATTGAAACAAGCACAATCAGAAATTATAAAGGTGAAATTAAAACTGACCTTAGAAATACGAATGATTATCCGAAACAACTGAATACAAACTAGAAAACCTACAGGAAATGAATGAGTTCCTGGAAACATACAATCTCCCAAGATTGAACCAGGGAAAAATAGAAATCCTAGACTGACCAATAAGGAGTAATAAAATCAAGTCAGTAATTTTAGAAAGTCTTTCAGCAATAAAAAGCCCAGGACCAGATGAATTCACAGTCAGATTTTACCAGACATAAAAAGAAGAAATAGCACCAAACTTACTGAAACTATTACAAAAAACCAAGGAGGAGAATCCCTCCCTAACTCATTCTATGAATCTGTTATCACCCCAATACCAAAAATCAGACAGGGACACACACACACACACACACACACACACACACACACGCACACACACACCTCTCTCTCTCTCTCTCTCTCTCTCTCTCTCTCTCAATCTTTCTCTCCAGACTAATATCCCTGTCAACATAAATGATCATACATAGATCCTCAACAAACACCAGCAGGCTGAATCAGGCAGCAAATCAAAAAGTTAATTCACCATGGTCAAGGTGGCTTTATTCAAGGGATGTAAGAATGGTTCAATGTAGACAAATCAATAAATATGACTCACAGAATGAATGAAACTAAGAAAAACAACTCTATGATAACTGTAATAGATGCAGGAAAAGTATTTGATAAAAATCAACATCCCTTCATGATAAAAATCCTCAACAAACTAGACATAGAACAAAAGTGACTTAAAATAAGAACTATATAAGAAAAAACTCATCTAACATTATACTGAATTGGGAAAAGTTCAAAGGATCTCTTCTAAGAACTGAAGCAAGACAAGGATGTCACTTCTCACCACTCCTATTCAACACAATACTAGAAATCCTAGGCAAAGCAATCAGACAAGAGACATAATTAAAAGACATCCACATTAGAACCTAGGAAATCAATCTGTTCATTGTTGGCATACTTATATAACTGTAAATCGTAAAGGCTCTTTCAGAAGTCTCTTATACTTGATAAGCAACTATAATAAATTTTTGGGATACAAAAATCAGTACCATTTCATACACCAATAACATTTAAGCTGAAAACCAAATTAAGAACTCAATCTCATTTAGAATAGACACACACACACACACACACACACACTTTCTAGGGATAGACTTAACCAAAAAGGTGAAAGATCTTTACAAAGAGATGTATAAAACACTGATGAAAGAAGTTAGAAATGGCACAAACAAATGGAAAAATATTGGATTGGAATAATCAATAACACTAATATGACCATGTTGTCGAAAGTAATCCACAGATTCAACACAATTTTTATCAAATTACCAACGTCATTTTTTGCAGAATTCGAAAAAATAATTCTAATGTTTATATGAAACCAAAAAAGAACCCGAATAATCAAAGCACTCTTAAAATTGTCAAAGCTGGAGGCATCAAATTGCTTGACTTTGAATCATACTACAGTGGTATAGTAACTAAAACAGCATGGTACTGGTACAAAAATAGACACAGAGATCAGTGGAATAGACCAGAGAATCCAGAAATAAAATTGCTGATATACAACCAACCATCTTTGAGAAAGTTGACAAAAATGAACATTAAGGAAAGGATACCCTATTCAATTAATGGTGTTGGAAAAATCATTATATGCAGTTATGCATCTCTCACCATATATAAAAATTAACTGAATATGAATTAGAAACCAAAATGTAAGGCCTGAAATTATAAAAATCCTTGAAGAAAATCTAGAAAAAGCTCTTCTGGACATCAGTCTAGGCAGATAATTTATAATGTAGACCCCCCAAAGCAAATGCAACAAAATTAGCCAATGGGACTTAATTAAACTAAAAACTTCTGCACAGAAGAAAAAAAGACAGAATAAACGGAAAATCTACAAAATGGGAGACAATATTTGCCAATTACGCATCCAACAAAGAAAGAAAATGCAGAATCTACAAGGAACTTCAACAACTTAGCAAGGAAAAAATATTAAAAACTGAGCAAAGAACATGAACAGATATTTATCAAAAGAAAAAAACAAGTGGCCAACAGACACGTGAAAAACTGTTCAACCTCACTATCATCTGAGAAATAGAAATTAAAACCATTTACTTATAAATTGCATTCATTCACACACACACACATAGCATGGATTACTAGGAAGGCATAAAAAGTAAAATAAAATCATGTACTTTACAGCAGCATGGATGGAGCTGGAGGCTGTTATTCTTTGTGTAACTCAGAAGCAGAAAATCAAATGTCACATATTCTCAATTATAAGTGACAGCTAAACAGTGGGTACTCATGGACACAAAGATGCAAATAGACCCTGGGGACTCTGAAGGGGGTGGTGGGGAAGAGAGAGTTAAGGATTGAAATTTTTTCTATTGAGTACAATAGTCAATATTTGAGTGCTGAGTACATCGAAATTCTAATTGCCACCAGGGTAAATTATATTCATGTAACAAACAAGCATCTGAAACTAACATAAACATAATTTAAAAAGAAAACTTGGATCACTTGGGTTAGCATGAAAAGCTATTTAGCATCTATTTTGGATGTGAGGTGTAATGATAGACATGAGACAACATAGGTTATAAAGGGAATTATTCTGTGCATTTCTAGATGTCTTAAATAGAAACTAACATTGATTTCACATTATATAAATATATTATTTTTAAATGTTAGATTTTTAATGGGATTCCTGTACCAGACTAGCCACAAAATACCAAAATTTTGAGGGTTACATTTTATATCTACCCTCTTTCACTTTTTCTTCCCATTTCTATAACTTTTCTATTATGAAGAACATTATATTATTAGACCTATAAAATAAGCAAATAAATAGATGGATAAATAAATTCTGTTTTTTCTATAAACATTTGATATTCATTTATATCAAATCATAATTTTTACAAGTACATGACCAGTTCTTTTTTTAAATTAAAAACTAAAAACTAATCTTTTTTTCTTGTCCTTGTCACTAGGTGGCAATTTAAGAAAAAAAAATAACAAAAAAAACTTTGTGAAATCAACTGTAACTTAATGTCAGTTTTCTAAGCCTGTGAAGTTCTTTTATGAATCAGATTTTTAGGTTGCTTTAACTATTGTCCAATGTAATCAATTGAAGAGGGAACTGATTCAACCTCCATTTTGAAGAAAGGAGAAAATTAGCCAGGGCTTCTACTCTCTAGATTTTGAAAGATAAGTGGAGAAATAGAGATATAAAAGTTTCCAGTTTCTTTTTTTGCCTAAATGTGTTGAATCAGACCTCTCTTCAATTGATTGTTCAGCAGCTTTGAAAAGGTGTGCCAGTTGTAAAGGACTTTTTTTCTTTAAAGATACTCTGCAAGCTAGTTTGCTCCTTATCGTAAAGCCACAATCAAGAGTCAAAGATGCTATTATCTCAGTCTGATTCGTGTTACGTTATTTTTTCATTTCTTTTTTTTTTCAACTGTAGCATTTTGACTTTAAAAAATAATCTAAAACACTGCAACTATCATTCTGTTTCTATTATAAACATAATAAGTAAGTTATAGTAAGTAATTCCTTGTATGTATCTAAATATAAGTAAATGTGTACGCAGGATATCAACCCTGGCAACTACTTTTTATTTAAGTTTACAGATATCTAAATTGCCTAAGATCATATATTGATATCTAAATTGCCTAAGATCCATAGAACATACTCTTTTCTCATGTTTCTGAATGTATACTACTTTTAATCAATTGCACATCTATAAGATTGACACTCCATATAGAGAATTAAATATATTTTCCTAATAAAAACATATAGTAACTTTATTAGTCTATTAAGAGAATAAATGGTAGAAATTAAGTTCTTATCTAACTTCTGCATGTAAAATGTTATAATATGACCTTTATTTTCTCTTGCATGTGTCATTATTTACACATTGACTTACATTGCATGTATGTTCAACCAACAATTACTTTAAAACTACCTTTTCTAAAAAATTTCCAGACACCCTGGGTCTTATAAAATAGCCAGTGAAAGTTGTGCAGTTTTGACTTCATTTGTTCATATCTGTTCGGTATTGTCATCTATATTTTTGTATGTTTGCTCCACTTTACTCATTAGTTTGCATGATAAAGGCTTGTATTTTACTTCCATTGTATCTGAGCACTGACATTTACAGATTTTCAAGGACACAGCTCAGAGTTCTTTCAGACATCTTATTCTGAAAAGTAAAATTAAGCATTTATATCTCAATATTTTTAGAAAATTAACCATTTATGATCATTGCTGAACTTGGTATATAGTTTACCTAAAGGTGAGGTAATTTATATATGATGATGAGATGACAGAAATGTAGTTAAAATCATAAAAAACAATACAATTAGAAGAGGGTCAGAAACTTAACATTTTATAATACCGAAGAATCGTACATAAAAATATTAGAAACATTTCTGTTAATTTAGAGGCATAATTAGTCGTATCAAATTTTAATTCTTAGTTTTTAGTCTGCTATTCTATTTTTGAGTAATCAAGCCTGACTTCTGAGACTCCATACACTCAATCCAATAATGAGTATAACCTCAACAAGGACATAATCTACTTTTCTATTTTAGTAAAATACCGAATATTGTTAGTCAATATTATCCTCCCATGTGTGCTTATATTTTATTTGTTCTAATTATATTTGGTTTCTATTAGGTCACCATTGCTAAGAAATGAACACAATGGATTGTGTTCTTGAAAATTTATTCTAGGAGAGTAGATTTTGTGTCCTCACATACAATATGGGAGGTAATGCATATATTAATTAGTTCTATTTAGAATTCCACAATGTATACATATTTCCAAAATATATATTGTACATGATAAACATATACAATTTTGTCAATTAAAAAATAAATTAAAAAGAGTACAGGGAAGAGAATAAAACACACATGAACCAACCCCAAAACCAAAAGAAAGACCAAAAAAAAAAAAAAAAAAGATATATGACTTATGAGCATCCCTCAAATGTGAGGTGTTGGAAAATCTAGAAATAATTATTCCACATTTGGGTACACAAGCCAGACTCTTAATCACCATATCAATGTTTCTCCATCCTGGCTAATTCCACAATCACCCAGAGCCTTTTTTTCTAATTACAGACTTCTGACACTGCAGTTGCCCCTTGGTATCCAGGAGGAATCTGTTCCAGGACCTCCTCAGATACCAAAATCCTTGGATGCTCAAG
>CAUYQG010134097.1:0-22476 GCA_963574415.1 Tarsius wallacei | reverse complement strand
TTTGTTTCCAGGTTTCACTATTTTAAGCAGCTCTGCATTAAATCTCTTTCTATTACTACATCTGTGTATGTATTCATGATTATTTCAGTTATTTTGCTTTTTTTTTTTTTTTTTGAGTTTGAGTCTCACTCTGTCGCCCAGCCTGGAGTGCAGTGGCCGCTCCCGGCCACTGCAGCCTTGACCTGCTGGGCTCTGGCGATCCTTCCGCCTCAGCCTTCCAAGTAGCTGGAACCATAGGCGCGCGCTACCACACCCGGCTAATTTTTTTATTTATTGTAGAGATGAGGTCTCGCCAAGTTGCCCAGGCGGGTCTCGAACCTGCGGGCTTAGGCAGTCCACTCACCTCAGCCTCCCAAGGCGCGGGATTACAGGCTAAGCCACTGAGCCTGGCTTACCTTGCATTTAAAGAGGTGAAATACATTTAATTTAGCTGCCTTTTGTAAATGCTTTCAGAGTTAGAGAACTTTCTTTTTTTTCTTCACTTAAAATGTAAGTTTTAATTTCTGTGTTCCTTTAGTGAAATCTCATGAGATTTCAGCAATAGGATCAACCTTCTCTGTTTAGCTGCGCAGTGGGGCAGTAGCTCATTACGCAAGGGACTTGTCTGATGAAAAGGGAACATACGAGCTTTCTTAAAGTACTGTTAGTGTTTGTATTTTTATTAGCCTTGAAGCTAACTTCTTTTGTGGCAATACATAGCAGATTAAGCAGTTTTAATTTTTCCAGGCAGCTCTCTAAAAGAAATTCTGCTTTTACAGTTTGCTGAAGCATTGGTACCCAGTGAAAAAGACAGAAATAGTTTCAGATATTGTACTTAGCAGATTTATCACAAGGGTTAGAATTAGTTCCATCAATTTTAAATAGGTCACCTTTTAAAAAACCTTACACATTTGTGGTTTGACATTTTGGGGTTGATTTAATGAAAGTGCATTAGCTTATTTTTATTATAAATATAAAGTATGTCTTTATTTAAGCATGCTCAAGTTTTATAATAATATCACACTTTTGCTACTCTGAGTCAAAGTTTTAATTTTTCCTTGGATTTTATATTTCAATTTCCAGTGCTAATTGATTTATCTTTAAGGTTTTGATAAAGGATGTCGGAGTATGAGTAGTATTCAGTTCAGCCTCTCCATACAGATACCCAGATTAGTTCATTTTATTGATTTCTAACAATAACTTGTAACTCAAAGTAGAACTTAAAAGAAACATTTAGTAGAATTAAAGTCTAAATAAGATAATGAGTTAGTTTCTAATTGTCTTTTACTCTACTGCCAAACTTTATGTTATTTGATGATTTACTTACAACAACTTGAGATTCAGTGTTATAATTTTGTGTTCATATTGATTTTATTTAAATTGATGGTATCACTTAAAGCTTTCAAACCAAACTGGCACATATTCTTATAAAAAAAAAAGCATGGACTGAATTGAGTATTTCTCATATATATAATATTTCCCTTCATTATAAAATTTTTTTTGAGAATGGGGTTTCAGCCTATGTTGCCTAGGCTGGTCTTGAACTCAAGAGAATGTCCTTCTTCAGCCTCCTGCACAGCTGAGATTACAGGAATAGGTCACTGCTCTCAGCTTCTATGGGCTTTAAAAAAAAAAGAAGGAAAAGCCACATACTAAAATTATTAGAGAGGGGGATGAAAGCTAACAAAGACAAGACAAGGAGGCAGAAAAGTCAGCCAGCTACTGAAAGTCAAGACAAGTCAAGACTAATGGGCCATTCAGGTAAGTGCCATTTCTCAGCCTGATGGTGCCTGTGTTGAAGTCTATTTACGGTGATACATTTCTGCTGTGGAAAGAGAACACCCAGATGTCAGGGCCAGCCTCTGGAAAAATTGGGAAGGAGCTGAAATACCCCACCTTAGACATCCTCAACTCAAGTTTACTTGGCAATTCTTATCTGAGCCAATACGGTATTCAATGGTATCTGAAGAAGGCAAATTGCTATCTGGTGGAATCCATGGAGCCAGAGGCATCACATTTGTGGTAAGGACGAGTACCTACCACTGACATTACCTGTTTTTATTAAGACAATTAGCAATGGGCCGGGCACAGTGGCACATACCTATAATCCTAGCACTTTGGGAGGCTGAAACAGAAGGATCGCTTGAGGACAGGAGTTTGAGATAAGCCTGGATAATACATTGAGATCCCATCTCTACAAAAAAAAAAAAATTATAAATGCAAAATACATGATAAGAATTAAACTTTTAAAAAAACTTTGACACAAATTGTAAGGGACTATAGCGATGGGTAGCTCTGGAGGTGAGAAAACAACTGCAGAAAGAAAGATGGGAATGGGCCAAAGGCAGATTCTGTGTCCCTGGATGTTCATACCTAATCCCGAGGCCTCCTGAGATTGACTTCTGTTGTTGGAACTGGGGTCTGTGCTATGATCCCTGGAGGGCTTGGTCTGTTGGAAGTGAAGACATGTCAAGCACTTCTCTGGCCTGCTATGCCAAGGACAGTTATCCTGAGAAGCTGCCTCTTAACAGATATACACACACCACCTAGATGGGTTAAGCATAGTTTTTGCCCTGATCACTTTAGTTAGGTAGTCTGATCTAACAGAGAAAATGTGAAGGAATGAGTTTTTATTTAGGGGTAGGGAGGAGGGTCAAAGAGAATAAGTGGTCTTGAATTGTGGAAGACTTAACTAAATTGGGGTGCCACAGAGCAGTCCTTTCAGATAGTTGTGTTTCTCCAAAGAGAAGTGGAGACCTTTGGGAAGACTCACAGCATTCGATGAACGTAAAGATACACCTTTGAAATAGAGAGGTTGATTGAGTTGGTTCTCCAAGCTTCACACACAGAAGACTGAGACAGTGAGGTAAAATAGTGATGGTTAAGTCATGGTAGATATTATGAAGTAAGTACTTGTAAAGATGAAATGAAATGCATGCTTCATTTTCAAACAGCCCCACAAAACAGGAATTCTCTCCACCGTGGAGGTACAGAAACAATTGAGAAAGATTACCGTAGCCAAGGGTGCAGGGCTGGTGGGAAGTAGAGTGGGATTGGAGGCCAGGCCCAGCAGATCCTAATGCCCATGTGCTTCCCAGTGTCTCCTGTGGCTTTCCATCATCGCTCCACTAGCTTTGGAGATGCATCAGGTGGTTGGGCGGTATTTTTTTTTATATTGGTTTATATATCTAATATCTCCTGGAATATTCCTCTAGCCTGTGCTGCCTTAAGGTCATGAAGCAATGACACAGGTGAACCCGGATAGGCTTAGTCAGGCAGACTTGGACTTGAGTTCCTGCACCACTGCTCATCCCTAAATGACCTTAAGCAGCCTCCTCAGACGAACCTCCACTTCCTGACTGTAAAATGGGCATGAAGTAATATTTACTTCATAAGGTGACTGTATGAATTATATGACTTGACGTGTGTGAAACATTGAGAGTAATGCCTGGCTTATAATAAATGTTCAGTGCTTCAGCTATTATTATTATTGTTATTAGTAGTAGTAGTAGTAGTGTTTTGCATATAAGCTGCACATGTAGCTTTTAAAACAAAGGTTTCAATACTGTTGCCTCAAATTGAATTGTTATTTCTATTAAGGTCGCTTATTTCTTTTTGTCATGGAATCTCTAGATCCATGGGCTACATCCTGCCTGTGCTGGTAGGGTCTGGGTCCTGTCCCCCATCTTTCCCTCCTCCTTTCCTTTGGGACTAAAATAAAATGATCTAAGTTGGTTGTATAATGCCACTGAATTCAAGAACTTTCATAAGAAGTATATAACATCAACTGTGAATGCCAAAAAGCTTTTTAAATCACAGTTACAATATGCCTTGCCTCTCAGCAGATGCTGGTAGTGTTAGTGTAGCACAACTGGTACTGTCCCTCACAGAGCTTAGGCTTCTGGGGAGTATTGTACCATGAACACCACTGTCCCAGAAAATGTGGGGGCCATTAAGAATCACAAACCCTACTGTCCTCGCCGATGCTCTGCCTTTCTTTAGGAGGCCCTGAGACAGTCTGTTTAACACAGCTGCTACTGTAGTCTGAGATCTGCATTTGTTCAGCAAGTTGTTTAACCATCCAGTTATATTTGCCAGTGGTAGTTAGCAAACTTCAACAGCAATAAAGGGCATTGTTTTTATTAAATTGGTGTCATATGCTACTTCTGTAAGAATGCCACTGAATATATTTACATATATAAAAAATATGGGCAACCCTCTTGGGTCCCCTCCCACTGTGGGAGCTTTTCTTTCCTCTCAAATTCTGCTTTAAATATATATAGATATAGATATTATGCTATGATTAGTTAGGGCTGAGAAGTTTGCTCTCTTGGAATATGGTTTGGTTGTCAAGTTATAAGCAGTAGGAAGGAACATTTATTTATTTATTTATTTTTTTGAGTTGGAGTCTCACTCCGTCGCCCAGACTGGAGTGCAATGGCCGCTCCCGGCCACCGCAGCCTTGACTTGCTGGGCTCCGGCGATCCTTCCGCCTCAGCCTTCCAGGTAGCTGGAATTACAGGCGCGCGCTATCATGCCCGGCTAATTTTTTTGATTTATTGTAGAGATGAGGTTTCGCCTGCCCAGGCGGGTCTCGAACCCGCGGGCTCAGGCAATCCACTCACCTCAGCCTCCCAAGGCGGGGGATTACAGGCTAAGCCACCGAGCCCGGCTGGAAGGAACATTTAAAATTTTATTTAACAAATAATGTGTTCACTATGTGCCAGGGTTTGTTCTAAGTACTAAGTACTGTTACTCATTTACTCCTAAAATCCATTCTAAGGATCCTTCTTTGAGACACAGAGAGGTTAAGTCACTTGCCTGAGGTCACACAGCTAGTAAACAGCTGAATTAGGTTTTGAAGGCAGGCAGCCTGGCTGCAGAGTCTAATCATTACACTGTTGATTGTGGAATCTAGCTTGTCTCTCACAGTGTGGGCCCCATTTGTGTTCTTGCATATGCACTTTTATCAAAGGACAAATCATACCTGTCCAAACATGTTATCAACTCCTTGTGATTTACCACGTGGAGGATTACAACCGGACCGTATATCTCAGTATTGCTGTTGAAAGAATCAGTGTCAATTTCTGAAATTAAAAAGAAAAAGAATTATCGTAATGAATGGGATTTGGGTTTTTGTTTGTTTAAAGGAGTCCTGCAACAACAGTCTTACATTGTGATTCGGTGAAAACTTCTTTTCATTTAGGGGTCTTCCCTTTGTACTCTGTGGAAATAATACTGGTATAAGAAACACAATCTTGGGAATTTTCTTGTGTCTTAAAAAATGAAATGAGGGATAATATGGGATTTTAGTAATTTTTAAGAAATACATGTGGATAATTAGCTGGATGGGAACACAGTGGAAAATTAGTTTCTATGGGGAAGAGACTGTCTTGTGTAGAAGTATAAAAAATTTTGGAAACCTGAAATAGAGATAGAAAATGTTCATATTTGCAGTTATTTTAACTGTATTCTTTTTTTTTGAGTTGGAGTCTCACTCCGTTGTCCAGACTGGAGTGCAGTGGCCACTCCCGGCCACCGCAGCCTCAACCTGCTGGGCTCCGGCGATCTTTCCGCCTCAGCCTTCCAAGTAGCTAGAACTACAGGTGCGTGCTACCACACCCGGCTAATTTTTTGATTTATTGTAGAGATGAGGCGGGTCTCGAACCCGCGGGCTCAGTCAATCCACTCACCTCAGCCTCCCAAAGGCGCGGGATTACAGGCTGAGCCACTGAGCCCAGCAACTATGCTCACTTTTTATGGAATAAAACAAGTCGCATTGTTGGGCTTAATTTCAAAAGAGATAATTCAGAATGATCAGACTCAATACACCTGGTTCAAATTAACCAACTATATGACATTGATACATAAACCAGGCTAGTTGACTAATTAGGAAAAACTATTGATCAGATTTGCTGAAAATCACATTCTGTATTGGCAGGCAAAATACATAGAGCAAAAAATTATAATTAGAGAACGTCTTGGTGAACATACAATCAAAATATGGCATTCGATGATGTAATATATATATATTTGTGTGTATGTGTGCATACACATATAAAGTATATATATAATATATGTTGCATGTTATGATAGCTAGATGTATTTGTCAAAACTATACAAGTATTTCTATGATATAGACTGTATAATTAAGCTCAGGAGTCAAAGTATTTTCTTTATTAAACAGCTTTAATTTTTACCACTGCAATATACATAATGGGCTGGCAAACTTTTATTAGTTAAATTTGTTTTGTTAATCATTATTCAGGTTAACCATAGTCATAATTCCTGGGGATATTTCCAGTCACCTGGAAAAAATGCACAAGTGCTTTTTCTGCACTTATGTCATGTGTTTTTTTCATGTGTAAAGATACTGCTACCCTTGTAATAGTTACTATTTAATAAGCGCCTGGTATGTATTAGGAGCTTTACATATTTTATATTATTAAATTATTTTAAAAATTTGGTAGGATGAGTATTATGATCATTTTAGAGAAGAAGAAATTAGGATTTAGAAGCACTAATTTATTTTGTCCTTTAATAACCTAAGAAGATTTGGCAAAGTATCAATTCAGATAAAGATCGTGGTGCCAAACCATACTCATCCCAATATATTTCACTGGCTCAGTTTCATTCTGATGATTCTTAATTTCATTAAGGAGTGTCCTTATATTTTTGTCCTAATTTACAGGCCTCTCACTCTCCAGAATGGACATCCAAAAAGACAGATAACTGAGATAGCAATGACATAGTCAATTTTAAGAAAGAGCTAAAAGTTAGAGTTAAAATTTTTAGAATTCATTCTTCATTCCTTTAGTTTTGTCTTTTGAAATAAGTTTTCTTTCTTTAAGCATCACTCTGTCGTTCTGACAATAAGCTTTCCCTTATTATCCAGAGGAAATTCTAACTTTCATTGAGCATCCCAGGTCTACACAGATCAGTTTCTCCACTGATAGAAGTTAAGCTGTGGAAACCACCTCTGATTTCTAAAGAATTCCAAATCCTTCTTAATCTTAGCTAAATCCACTTGCTATGAAGGAGATCTTATCTACCAAAATGGTAAAGAAGTAAAAATAAGGTCATCACTTCACCCACTTTCATCCTATTTTGAAAAAAACTATAGTTTAATCAGGGAATAAAGAACATACATATGCAAAACTTATTAGTATACTAGAGTGTATGAATGATGACCAAATGTTAAAGAGAAAATCCATTTTCTGAAATACTTTAGGGATTTTATTATTTAAACAGAACTAGTGACTTTTCCGATCGATTATTCAATTGGCATTCACTAACAGTCTCTATGTTGTTAAGCAACATATGACCCACTTTTTAAGACTGCATCTTCATAATCATTAAAATTTATGTATGATTAGCCATTACATAAATGATAGTTGCACTCAATCTTCATTCAACCTGAAATGACAAGATTTTTAAATATGAAAGCATATATCTCCCAGGACAACTAAAGGGAACGATCCTGTCCATACATTAATGTACACCAGTTAACATGCTCCACCATCAAAGTTTGTATAAAGAAAGATTAAGTGTGGTAAAGAATTATTCTGGAGAAGATACAACTTTATAGGTAACTTCAAATATATGTGGTCTGTATGCCCTCAGAAACAGATATTCTGGGATATGGTTCATATACATTCCCAAGAAAGTGCGAACTTTTAAGAGCCATGGAAATGCCCAAGGTTGAATTCAAGTTTCACAGTGAATCTCCAAAAGAAAAGGGTGGGTAGTGGGTGTGGTAGCTTTCTTTTCCCAGCTGAGTTCTTTATGTTTAATGTCTAAACTACAACTGTAGCGAACTGGCATAGTTCATATAATCTGTCCAGTTACCACTGTTTGACAAACATATGGTATTCACAAAAGATGGAAACAATATCTGATAGGCTAATTATAAAAATGTAAACTTATTAAATGTAAACTTATTGAAATTTACATTTTATAAAATAAAATAAAAAATGTAAACTTATTAAAATTCAAAAACTAAATTAAATTAAAATTAAATTAAATTTTAAAAATTAAATTAAGTTGAAATTCTAAAAGTCTAAAATTAATATAAAGTATAAAATAAAGATTGTTTTATAGTATGAAAATATAACTGATATGTGTTAAATACTACCAGCTGTTTTATTCAGAACTCTATAAAATTGCTAGTAGTCTTATGCAAATTATATCTTTATTCAATGGTTATTCTTCTATTGACATAAAGTTCTGATATATTTTTAAAAAGAAAAATTAAAATTGCAATTTAGTTTGTATTTCTTTGCACCAGGTTTTATTGTGTGGCTTTATTCCTGTTTAATGTTAATAACAGATGTGGCTTGCACTTCTCCCATCATAGCGGGAATTTCCTTTCATGTGTCATGTTTTTGTCACATTTTCATCACTGTTATCTCCTTCAGTATTCCCCACAGATGGGTAGTACCTCCTCTATTCCCTGAAAAGCATTCAATCTGATTCTCTAAATACAGACAATTTTTTTAACATTTTAATTTCAAAGTGAATTATGTTTCCAGTTTGCAATATGCCTGCTGGATAAGTTAGGATGTATCACAAAATTTCTATGTGTTTCAGGACCCAGTGTTGTACAATAGTCAGTGGTATTGATTTGTTCTATGGAAAATGTGATACATCTGTGTAAAATATTATTCAATTGATTTGTTAAGTGAAAATATGCATTGCTCCATGAAAAACTCTTCCTCAGGGAAATGGAAGCTTCGATGATTGTGAGATATTTTCTTAGTACTGTGTTAAATGCAACTTTCAAATACATGTGTTCTCTAGTTCCCATTATATTCTGTGGATGTTTCTTAAATATTCTGGTCATTAAAATATTTGTTATTCTACTTAGTTAGAAGAAAATAAATAAAAACAATATATGGTTTCTCAAAACAGCTATAATAGGAGATGATAAAATGTGATGTGGATAGAATATGATTTTTAAATAATGTAAATTGTTTTGCTTATTGTATTCACTCTAGAACAATATATGTCTGACTCATTAAAACATTTCAGGTGATTAATACAAATATGTGGTATTATGATAATATAGGTAAAATGGTTTAGCTGTAGGAAAATAAACATAGAATAATACATGGAAGCCAGGAATAGAGTTCCATACTTGGCGAATCATAAATTGGGTATGGAGAATCTTAGAAAGACAAAACCAAGAAGAAAGTACCATAGGAATTAACATAAATGTTAAAAGAGGTAAAATAGTGATATAATACAAATATAAAATGAACATATATTAAATGTTTTATTCAACGTACTACAAGAGGGAATCAGCGAGATATTAGAATGAGTTCAAAGGTCTAAAGGTCATTTGAGGTGTGTGTGTGTGTGTGTGTGAATAAAGTTTATATGATTATATAAAAATTTAATATTTTAAGTCTCCTGGGTTAAAAATAAGCAAGTTAATGTTTTATAGGGTAACAAATCCTTGATATTATAATATCTATCAGGCAGGAATAATTTACATTTCTACTTAATAAAAATTAGAAAATTTTACTAAATATGCAGTCTTGATTAATTTTGAACAAAGATTTTAGCTAGATACATTTATCTAAAAAATCCTTAGGAGACTTCAATACTACTTAGCATTGAAAGACTATATGGCTTGTGGTTTGGTCTTATTTTTTAGCTTGGTTATTTTTTGTAATATTAGTTAAAATAATAGCTAACATTTATTGAGTTCTAACTATGTGTCTGGCATTCTGTAAATTTATTTACAGGTAATAACTAACTTACTCTTTTAAATTGCCTTAAGGTAGATTGTCTTATTATTATTCACATTCTGATTTTGATGAAGAAGCTGAGGTGTGAAAATATTAAATAACTTCCAAAATTACATAGTAGTAAGTGTTGAAGCAGAAACTTAAGTTCAGACAGTCTGGTTTCAGACCCAGATCCCTTAAGGTCCATGATTTGGTGTCAACTGCACAAAAATGAACACTTTTTTAAACCTAAGGTATATTAATAGAAGAAAAAGGACACAATGAGTGATAGTTAATGATCAATTTTCACATCCTGCCATGTGAAGTTTTATATAACTATGTTGCACAACTAATACTTGATGTAAAACATAGGTATACTACCAATGTATAGTTTAATGAGATCAGTCCCTTGGGAAACAAAATAATGTTGGTTAAGCACATAGTCTGGAAACCGACTTAGTCTCTAGAAGTCAGAAAGTTTAGATAATGAGTCAAATGGGCTAAGAAACTGGGGGGAAAAACCTGCAGAAAGTTAGAAGGCAGTTCTCAACTTAATCTGGGCATTGCCTTATGGAGATGTGGTTGTCAGGTGGCCGTATTTTGGTTTGTCAAGGAAGCCTCAATTTTATTTGAGATATTCCAGTTTTATACACACACACACACACACATACACGAATAAACAGAATTTATCTTGTTAAGTCATATTCATAAGAAAAATTTTCTTAGATTCCATAGTCTTCGGGCAAACCTTCACAAATGCCATTTTTTTTGCAAATATGCTTTTGATAAAAATTTGATATAAAAATATAAATTATATTCTCTAGTAAAAACTTTTAGGATAAATATATTGCAGATTTAGGGAAATTTATTCTTGATCACCTGATAAAGTTGATATATTCTTAAGTAAATTAAGATGTTGAAACAACATTCAGACTATAAAACAGGAAAACAAATGAAAAAGACTAAGGAACATTGTATAAGGTATTGCCAAGATCTTTGTTCAAAAAAAATTCAGAGGTTACATCAAAGATGACAAGTTAATAATAGAAACTTTAAAATCTTCTCACAGCCTTTGGCTAAATTTAATGCTCTACCAATATTTTCTGAACATTTATTATCAATATCTTAACATGCATAAAAAATACATTGCATACATGCAATGTCTAATGTTTAGCAATTCAACTTTTAAGATAAACTAATTTTAACATGTACTATAAGATAATAACAACAAAAATAAACAAAACAGCATTTCTCAATACAGCTCTCTTATATATAAAATAATAAAATTTCAATAAGTTAACCAGAAAGAATTTTTAAAATAAGCAAATAGATTAATCTACTAAGCATATTGCTAAATTATACATGAGAGAAAATTGAAACATATATGTAGCACTCATTGTCTTCAAGAATCACAGTGTTAGGATATGAAACTGTAGAAATATTTTAGATGAGGTGGTAGACTTTGCACATTAAAGATAAAGATATGGATAAATGAACAAAAATCAAACTAAATAGTAGTAAAGGTTGCATATGGTGAGATACTAAATAGCATAGCACATAGTATGGTGTTCCAGGTGTTTAGAAGAGGAAAGACTAATCAAAAGTAGAGGAAGATAAAGGGATTTGTGGATGGATATTTGACTTAAAGCGTGAAAGCAAATTTTTGACTATGGAAAAAAGGTAAAGCGTACCAGGTGGTGACGTAAACTGAACAACAAACCAAGGTGAGAGTAAATGTGGTAAATGCATGTGAGTGGGTAATTATTTTCACTGAAGCATAGCATTCTTTTATTCATTAGTCAGGCAACAAATATTTATTGAATGCCCGCCACACCAGGTATTTTTCTAAGTGTTAGTTGCACATTAGGAAAAACAAACAAACTTTCATTTTAGTATCAATGAAGAGTGGTAAGAAAAATGGCAACCTGTGAGAGGTATTTCTGGATATACATTAGGGCTATAAAGACCAACCAAATATGTCTTTTTTTCCTCTTTTTTCTTTTTGTAGTTCCTCTGACCATGCTGTTCTCTCTGCTTAGAATGCTAGCCTTCTTATCTTATCTTTACTGCCTATGTTACTAATTTATTGCTATAATTTTTAAAAAAATCCCCCTATGAGAAGCCTTCTCTGGCATTCCAGTTTCAATCAGATTTTCCTGCTTTCACAACACTATTTGATTATCTTTCTTAGGACAAACCACATTTGTTATTTTACATATTTTATGTAAATGTTTTAATAATTTTCCTTACTGAACTGTGAGTTTTATGAAAGCAAATACAATGCTTTTACTTTCTAATGCCTGATTTTTAAAAGATGAGACTTTTTATAATAGGTAAAAGAAATTATCACAGGATCTTTAATTAACTCAGCTATTCTATGTACAGGAACATTATATTTTAGGCCAAAAGTTATTGTAATTATGTTAGTAAAACCACTCCTGATAAATTTTCAGAATTTATGATTAGCAGGAAATAAGCAGAAAAGTAATTACCTTAATTTTCAAACTGAGGAAATGAGTAAAGCTCAAAAATACCTAACCCATCACTGAATTATTTTTACTGGTTTCTGTAAAAATGGCTTATTTAGTCTTAGGAATGTTGGGAATGCTAGCAGCCAGCATGAATTTACTAGAAGCAAGTCATGTCAAACAAGCTTCATTTCCTTTTTTCTTTGACTGCATTATTAGATTCCTAGATAAAATGATTGCTAAAGACAAGGGCCACAGTAGTTGTCAAAAATTTCTCCTGATACCCTACGGATAAGGGAAATAAATGTGTCTGGATGATAGACGAAGTGATTGGTTAGATAACCTGAAGAATGTATATGGGTGGATTCCAAACCGGATGAAGTTCTTTAATGAAGTGTGTTTAGTTTTGTATGGTTCAGCATTCTTACAAATAAGAAAAATAAAATAATAGAAGGCAATTCTAATTACATTTGCAAATGGAAAACATTGATAGCAATAGTTCATATAATGAATTACAATATCAAGATAGGCAATAAAGTGTACATTCAGTAAAAGGAAATACAAAGATCAAATACATTTAATTGTATATAAATATAGGTTAAACTTGGTCTGAGCACTTAATATAAAAAAGAGTTAGAGTTTTCACTTGTCATAGTCTTATTGTACACCTACAGGAAAGTGTTAATAAAAGCAACCAAAAAAAGAAGATAGCTGACTAGAAACATCTGTTATTAGCTTCTTCCAAAAAGACAAACCAAGATAAAAAGTAGGTAATCACACTTCAAAAGATCACCTAAGAGAGAATACTGGAATTCAACAAAGAAGTGACAGGAAAGACCCAAGGCCAAAAAGGAGAGAAGGGAGGCAGCATGCTTGGCTGAGATTAGCTGAAAGCCAGAAGAGTCTGCCCAGTAAGGAAAAAGGGTGAGTGATCCCCAGCAGTCAGTAGTTCACATTCCCACCAAAGACTTCTGCAATTCCAACCACAAGAGAGCTTTTAGACCCACATGGCCCCTGAGATAATATAGGGAGTTCCCTGTAGAGCACATGACAACATTGCTCAAGAGTGGGAACTCACGTTGAGTTCCACACAACCCCCCAAGTCCTAAGCAGATACAGCAAAGTGAAATTTTTGAGGCCCCATTCAGCCTTTGTAACCACTTCCAACATCAGCACAGACCACTTGAGAGTCAGAGGATTGTCCTGCTATTGCTGCTGCCATCATACACACCACACCCAATACTGAAGGCCTGAGAATTTGCCCACCTGACTGGCCCACTGCTACCACTGCTGCCACCCAAGCAAACACCTACCTGGAAGCCCAAGAATTAACTTTCCTGAACCTGCTAACACCAGTGTCAGCATATGCCACCCTGTGGCCTAAGGACAGAAATACTTAGCCTGTTGCTGCTTCCGCTGAATCCTAAGGACTGGCCCAACTGACATTCTCATCCCCTGCAAAATGTCCATAGCTTCCACTAACTACTGTACCCTACACAGCTGAGAAAATCACAGACACCATTGATGCTGTTAGAGCTGAAGAAATCATAAGTATACCACATTACTGAACACATCCAGAATCAAAGCCTAAGTGCCCCATCCAATGTACATACTCTCCTATGAAAGCAAAATTTAAAAATTGAAAGAAGCAACTGTTACACCAGATGTGCAAATGTCAATGTAAGAACAAAATAAACATAAAAAACAAGAAAGTATGATACCTTCAAGGAAAACAATAATTCTCCAACAAAAGATTCCAGTGAAAAAGAAATCTGTGAAATGCCAGAAAAAGAAGTCAAGATAATGGTACTAAAGAATCTCAAAGAGAAGCAAGAGAACTCAAAACAAACAAACAAACAAACAAAAACCAAAGAAATTAGAAGATTTGAATGAGACATGAATGAGAATTTTGTCAAAGAGTTATATATCAGAAAAACAAGCAGTAATTCTGAAACTGACAAGTTAATTGAATGAAATAAAAATACAGCTGAAAACTTGAAACAATAGACTAGATCAAGAAAATGAAATAATTTCAGAACTTGAATACAGGTTATATTCAATATAGATTATATAACCTAGTCAGAAAAAAAAAAATCAGAAAAAAGAAGGAACAAAGCCTATTTGACACCATAAAGCAATCATATATTCGAATTTCATTGTTTCAAAAGGCAAAGATAAGACAAAAATGACAGAAAATCTATTTAAAGAAATAATAGCTGGAAACTTCCAAAGCCTAGCAAGAGATTTAGACATCCACCTACAAGAATCTGTATCCAGCAGATACAATATGAAAAGATCTTCTCTCCAGCATGTTATAGTCAAACTGTTAAAAATGAAAGACAAGGAAAGATTCTAAAAATGGAAAAAGAACTTCATTTATAAGGGAACTCCCATTGGACTGCCACCAGATTTCTCAGCAGAAACCTTAGAGACCAGGAGAGAATGAGATGACATTCAAAACACTGAAAGAAAACAAACAAACCTGACAGCCAAGGATACTATCCCTAGCAAAGTCACCCTTCATAAACAAAGGAGAAATAAAGTTTTTCCTAGATAAGAAAAAGCTGAGGAAATTCATCACCACTGGATCAGTCCTATATGCTCGAAAGAGCCCTATACCTGGAAGTGAAAGAACTTTGTCTACTATCATGAAAATACACAAAAATATAAAATGCACTTGTGGAACAAAAACACAAATGAGAAAGAGAAAGAACTCAACTGTTGCTTTCATAGAAAACCACCAAATCAGAGTGATAAACAATAAGAAAGAAAAATAGAAATGTGATATACAAAACAACCAGAAATCAATTATTTAAATGACAGCAATAAACTCTCACATATGAATAATAACCTTGAATATAAATGAATTAAACTTTCTACTTAAAAGATAATGACTGGCTGGATGAATTAAAAAACAAAAAACATAACCCAATCACATGCTGCTCCCCAAAAACTCATCTTGCCTATAAAGATACATATAGACTGAAAATAATACATACAAATGCATTTGACCAATGAGGTAAAAGACTCTCCCCCCACTCACACCCATGAAAAATTCTGATGAAAGAAATTGAAAAAGACTTGAACAAATAGAAAGGTATCCCATGTTCATAAATCAGAAGAGCTAACATTGTTACAACGATTATACTACCCAAAGCAATCTACAGTTTCAAAGCAATTCTAACAAAATTCCAATTTCATTTTTCACAGAAATAGAAAAAAATAATTATAACATTCATATGAAATCCAAAAAAGCCTAAATAGCCAAAAAATCCTCAGCAAAAAGGACAAACCTGAAGGTATCACACTACCTGACTTCAAAATACATTATGAAATTGTAACCAAAACAATATAACAGAATAGAAAACCCAGAAATAAATTCACATAGTTAGACAAAGTTGTCAAAAACATAAATTGTGAAAAGGATAGACTCTTTAATAAGTGGTGCTAAAAAAGAACCATACAAGAAACTCAAAAAATTCAACAGTAAAAAAAAATCATAATCTCATTAAAAACTGGGCAAAGGACATGAATAGACATTTTGCAAAAGACAACATGCAAATAGCCAACAGGTATATTTAAAAAGTTTAACATTACAAATCAATAGGGAAATGCAAATCAAAAACACAATGAAAAGCCATCTTACCTCAGAATGGCTATTATAAAATTGACAAAAAATCACAGCTGCTGGTGAGAATGCAGAGAAACCATTACTCTGGGGGGAATGCAAATTAATGCAGTCATTATGGAAAATAATATGGAGATTTCTCAAAAAACTGAAAATAGAATGACCATATGATTCAACTATCCTACTACTGGATATTTATCCAAAGGAAAGTAAATAAGCATATAAAAGAAGATACCACACTCACAAATTTTTTTGCAGCACTATACACAATAACAAAAATAGATATAGAATCAACATAGGTGTTCATCAACAAATAAATGTATTAATAAAGGATGGTATATATACAGAATGGAATGCTATCTGGCCATAAAAAAGAATGAAATAATGTCATTTTCAAGAATATGTGTGAAACTGAAAGTTATTATTTTAAGTGATAAAAGGCAGGAAGTAAAGAGTAGAATGATAGACTCCAGAAGCCGGGAAGGGTGTGTGTGTGTGTGTGTGTGTGTTTGTGTGTGTGTGTGGTGGGGGGGAGTAAATTAATATTTGTAGTAAAAAAATATTAAGAAAGCAGGGGTGGAAAAATATCTGTAGAAATAATAGACTACTTTTTTTTCTGAATTTAATGAAATCATAAATTTAGAATCCAAGATCATAAATTTAGAATCTCAATGAATTCCAAAGAGTATAAACAAATACAAGCACATAGCAACCTGCATTATAATTAAATCGCTGAACAGCAATATGAGAAAAAGACAACAGAGGTGAAAGCACATTTTTTTGAACATTTGAATGATATTGAGAACTAAAGCAGACTTTTTAAAGGAAATTATGTGGTTCAAAAGACAATGGAATTACATCATTATAATTCTAAAAGAAAAATTAAAAAGATCAACCTACACTTCTATTCTAGAGAAAATATTATTTAAAAATGAAAGCAAATGAAAACTTTTTTGAGAAAAGCAAGTGCTGAGTGTAATGATGTTCAAAAGACCTACAGAACCTGATATGTTAAAGAAATGTTAGGTTAGAAATGTTAGCAAGTGACGGACTTGAGTCTATACACAGGAATGAAGGGTATCGGAAATGACAATCACGTGGGGAAAATAAAAGATATATTTTCAGATTTTTTATTTATGTGAAAATTAAAGCACTACTTTAAAGCAGAAATTATAAAGTGCTATAAGATTTATAATGAGTTAAGTAAAATTTATGACAATAATAACATCTGCAATGAGATTAGGAAAATGGGAACATATTTTTAAGTCTTACATTATAAGTAAATTTATATATTGCTGGGAGGTAGATGGTGATGAGTTAAAGATATATATTAACATCCAAGCAACCACTAAATAAACAACCAACTAGGAGATATAATGTAAAACTTAAAAAACAACAAAAACGTCAGGAAAACAAAAACAACCAAGGATATATTTTATATATAGAAAATATCAAGATGGTGAATTTAAATCTGAGCATACTAGTGATTATACTATAAATAATTAATCTAAAGACTACATATACTAGAGAGAAATAATCAAACTGTACTTATTGAATAAATGCTGAAATTCACATATATGTGCTGTCTATAAGAAAATCACTTGAAATACACATGTTCAGATAGATTAAGAGAAAAGAATAAGAGATGCTATTAAATACAAAAAAATCATTGAAATTTCAAAATAAATCACAAGCATAATAAATTTCAAAACAGGAGATATTATCAGTAATAAGGAAGGATATTTCATAATGGTGAAAGCATCACTTCATCAGGAAAACATAATAATCCCAAACACAGAAATTCAGTAACAAACTTTCAGAACACATGAAGTAAAATGTAATAGAAGTGAAAGGAGAAACCACAAACCAAAAATTGTATTTGGGAACTTCCACACTTCTCTCTGAGCATCTGAAAGAAAAAGAAGACAGAAAAGCAGATATGACATAGACGACTTGAACAACACTATCAGTTATCATGATGTACTTGATATTTAGAGAACCCTGTTTCCAAGAACAGAAAAATAAATATTATAGAACATATACATGTAACATTGACTAAGATGGACTACCTTCTGCACCATAAACAAAGTTCAACAAATTTAATACAATTGAAATCATAGAGTTACTTTCTTTTACCACAACAGAACTTAATCACAATTCGATGATGAGAAAATATCTAAAAGCTCTATTAATATTTTAAAAATTAAGAAAAACTTTCTAACTAACCCAGTGGTCATAGAAGAATTCACAATGGAAATTAGAAAATAGCTCAAATGAAAAGATTATGATTACATAGTGTGCTGATACATTTTATGTGACTACTTTGGCTAGGGCACAATACTTGGATACTTGATGAATCATATTCTAAATGGTTCTGCGAAGGTATTTTTTTAACTTTCAATTATTTTATTTTAAAGATGTGGGGTACAATTAAGGGTTAGGTATACAAATGTTCACTATGCAGGTACCCTTGTTGATGATGTGTGCCCCCCCTTCACCAGGCAGATTCCCACTACTGCCAATCCCACTTCCTCACCCCCCTCCTGATGTGAAGGTATTTTTAAAAATGTGATTAACATGTAATCAGTAAACTTTGAATAAAACAAATTACCCCCTGTAGTGTGAGTGGACCTTATTCAAATAGTTGAAAGTTTTGATAGAAAAAGGCTGATCTTTCCTAGAAAGGAGGGAATTCTAAACAGACTTTCTTAAGACTTGAACTGCAGCGTCGACCCTGCGCTAAGTCCACAGTGAGCCAGCCTACCTTACAGATTTTGAACTTACCAGCCTCACAATTGTATGAACCAACTTCTTAAAATAAATCTCTCATAGATGATAGATAGATGTAGATAGATAGATAGATAGATAGATAGATAGATAGATAGATGATAGAGAGAAAGAGAGATGTGGATATAAATGTTGGTAGATAGACATAGACTCATAAAGTGTGTGTGTGTGTGTGTGTGTGTGTGTGTGTATTGCTTAATGATAGGAATATGCTATGAGAAATGTGTCTATAGGTGATTTTGTCATTGTGCAAAGATCATAGGAGTGTACTTAGATGGTGTGGCCTGCTACCCACCTAAGCTGCATGGTATAGTGTATTACTCCTAGGCTTCAAACCTGTACAGCATGTTACCATATTGAATACTTTAGGCAATGGTAACACAATGTTAAGCATTTGTATATCTAAAGTTAGTAAAGGTACAATAAAAATATAGCATAAAAGATAAAAAAAATGCTCCTTGGCCAGCAGCATCTCTAAACTAAATGATCTCAGTGGTTTAAAAACAAAAACAAGATAAAAAGTGATAAACCTGAATAGGATACTTTCTATGAATGGAGTTTCAGGACTGGAAGATGCTTTGAGTGAGTCAGTGAGTGACTGACGAGTGAATGTGAAGGCCTAGGATGTTATTGTATGGTACTATAGAATTATAAATGGTATACACTTAGACTACAGTACATTCGTTTAAAAATATTTAATATTAAATTAACTTGAGCTTACTGCACTTTTTTACTTTATACTCTTTTTAAAAACTTTTTGACTCCTTTGTAATAACACAGATTAACACACAAACACATTGTATACCTCTACACACATATTTTCTTTTTTATAGCCTTATCCTATAAGCTTTTTCTATGAATTTTTTTCTTTGTTGAATTTTTAAGCTTTGTTGTAAAAAAATAAAATACAACACACATTAGCCTAGGTTTACAGAGGGTCAGGATAATCAATAGCTCTGTCTTCCACCTCCACATCTTATCCCACTGAAAGATCTTCAGGGGCAACAACACTCATGGAGCCGTCATCTCCTATGATAACAATGCCATCAACTGGAATGTCTCCTGAAAGATCTGTCTGAAGTTGTTTTACAGTTAGCTTTTTTTAATGAGTGGGAGAAGTGCACTCTAAAATAACAATGATAAGTATAGAATAGTAAATAAATATACCCATAACATTGTTTGTTTTTCATTATCTTTATCAAGCATTATGTACCCTTCATAATTATTTGTATTATACTTTTATATGACTGGCAGCACAGTTGGTTTCTTTACACAAGCATTGCCACAAACAGATGAGTAACATGTTGGCCTACAATGTTACAATGGTTGTGATGTCACTAGGCAATAAAAAGTTTTCTGCTCCATTATAGTCTCATGGAACCATGGTCATGTATGCTATCTGTTGCTGATAGAAACATTGATATGCATTGCATAACTATGACTATATCTATGTGTACATGTCCACACATCCTGTTGGTTTTGCTCTGGAGAGCACTGACTGATACACGTAGTATATCAAAATTCATGGGCTTCAGCTAAGACTGTGCTACAGGGGAACTTGTAGAAACAAATGCTTGTAAAAATAAAAATGTAAAACCATGAACTAAGCTTCTATCTTAAAAATCTAAAAGAGAAAATTAAGCCATAAGTGAGTAGATGAAAGAAAGAGGGAGGTGAAAAAAGAAAATAAATGTAAGATCAGAAATAAATGAAAAAGATAAATATTAGAGAAAATTTTAAATGTCACAAGATGAATAAAATTAATAAAAAATACTAATAAAAACCAGTAGACTTTTTTGTGCATTGAAAAACTGATATTAAAATCTATAAGAAAGTGAAAAGGACTTGGCATAACTAAAATATTTTTTAGAATAAGTTGAAAAATTTTCACTACTTTATTTTAATATTTACTATAAAGCTGCAATAATCATATGGTGGTAGCATAAATGTAGACCTATAAAAAAATAGAACAGAGAAGAAAACCCGGAAATAGAGCCACAAATATAAGATCAGTTCAGTTGATTTGCAACAAAGATTCCTATCTGAGCCAATGGCGGGGGGCGGGGGGTAGTTAGAGTCTTTTTTAACAAACTGGATATCCATGTAAAAACATATCCTTGATCCTCACCTTATGTCATATAAAAAATAAATCTGCAGTGTTTTATAAGCCTAAATGTATACTTGAAATTATAAAATTTCTAGTGGAAAATATAGGAGAAAAATCTTCACAATACAGAACAGGTAAACACATCTTAGATAGGAGACAAAATGCACAAACCATAGGAGAAAAGAAAACATACACATCATCAAAACGAATACTTTATAGTCTTTGAGAGGAACCACAAATTCACAAACTGGAAAAAATACTGAGGAGATACACATACACAAATATGATACAGAATTTATTAAAAATATGCAAAATCCTTGCAATTTAATAGTAAGAAGATAAACTACCAAATTAAAATTTTGACAAAAAATTAGAAGAAATGGAAGAAAGACAATACAGATGCACAATAAGCAGATGAAAAGATGCTCAAAATCATTGATCATTAGGGAAATGAGAATTACACAAAAGTGTAGTGTCTTATAAAGTTAAAAATGCAATTATTTAATGACTAAAAGTCTCTCTATGTACATATTTACCTAAGACGAACAAATACATATATCTACATAAAGACTTGAAACAAATATTCAAGAAGTTTTATGCCTAAGAAACAGAATTGAAAATAACCCAAATGTCTATCAACAAGCAAAAGACTAAACAAATTTTCATATATAGATACAGAGAGCTAAAAGCTATAGAAATACATTGATCTATACAATAACTGATATAAGTTATTTACAATATACACAATACACAGTGATATATGCAATAGCATGGATGAATACTGAAAACATTATGGAAGTAGCAAGAAAGAGGCAAGATGGCGACTGAACAGTTCAGAGTGTGAGAGTCTCCACAAAAGTGAGTGTCCATAAAGACTCTGCATGAGTGGATGTGTGCTGATGGGTGAGTGAAAGTCGGTCTGAAATGAGACTCGTGTTCACACACCTAATGCTCTCCTCTGGAAATGACTACAACCCACCACCGCGCTGAGATCGGAGCCCCTGTTGCCAGGATTGTCTGCAATTCTTGGGGCTCTCTTGAGAAGAGGCAGCAGAGAAGAGTAGCTCCTTACCACCTGGCATTCGGCCCATGTCATTACCTGTGGCAGTAGACCAGGCAAGAGTAGCAGGAACCGTGGAGAAGGCAGGATGTGAACATCTGGAAAGGAGCTTTGCCGCCAGTGAGAAGGCACCGATCACACCATCTTCTCTGTCCTGGGTCTGGGTAGAGACCTGCTTTGCCCCACCCAGTTCTGTCAAGCCTCCAACTTGGGACCCAGAGGCTATCTCCTCATTGGACCAGAGATACAGATGCCCCTCTCCCACACTGGAACAGGCACAGACATGTCAGATGTAATTTGGAGAATTGACAGCAGCAGCAGCAGATGGGTCGGGTGAGTCTGGATCTGATCCTTCCTCTTCCCACAGTAGTCTGTGGGTCATCTGACCCATGCTGAGAGCAACCCTATCAGCCTGCACTGAGAGTAGAGGAGATGAGCCACTCCTTAATGTGGGGACAGCAGCCAAAAGGAACTTGGAGTTACAGAAATGGCCACAGAGTGAGTTATTGTTTTAGTTTGTTCTTTTCTCTCTCTGTTTTTGTTTAAGTTTTTGTACTTGCTTTGCTTCTGTGATTTTAACGGTATTTTTTAGACTTTGTTTGTGTATGGGTATTTTTGAGGGTGAGTACATCTACAAGGATTTTTGTTTGTATAATTGTCTGTATTTCTTTTTTATTGTCTATGTTTGTTTCTCTGCTTATTTGTTAGTTGGTATG
>CAUYQG010134094.1:0-13564 GCA_963574415.1 Tarsius wallacei | reverse complement strand
TGGGTGAATGGGGAGATGGATGGATGGCTGGGTGGGCGGATCAGTAGATGGATGAATGGATGAATGAATAGGCGGATGGGTGGGTGGCTGGCTGGCTGGATGATTGGGTGGGTGGGTAGGTGGATGGATGGATGGATGGATGGATGGATGGGTGGATGGACAGGTGGATGGGTGGGTGGGTGGATGTGTGGATGGCAAATGAGGTAAGTCTACAGAATGGGAATCACTCTTTATATCCTACAACAGGGATGAAGATATATATATATATTTTAAGGAGATACACAGCTAAGAGCATCTGTTTCCAAGCCAAAGTCAGAAAGCATAACTGAGGGTGTGCTTGCAAATGTGTGCCCGCCTCCTGACTGCCCCCTCCTCCTGGGGTTCCAGGGAGCCTGTTGGAAGTCTGACTGTAGTTCCCAAGACATGGTTCTTTGAAGGCCTGCAGCAGAATCGCCTAAAGAGTTTGTTAAAATGCAGATTCCTGAACCCTCTGAATCAGTGAGTCTAGGGTGGAACCTGGGAGTATGAAAGTTTAAATCAGCTCCACTCAAGTGACTGATGTGCAGGCAAGTTTGACAACCATTTATTGGTCCAGTATACAAGAACATGCAAGAAATTGCCTTTCCCGACTGGTCCTTCAGAGAGATCTGAGGAACGGACCCAAAGTCTCACAGATATTAAATGGCAGAAAGCACTCTTAGAGTCCTCAAACACCCAGACCTAGAGGGAGGACTTCTATCTCCCTCCGCCCACCTCACCCCAGCCCCGGCCCCAGCCCGAGGGGCCTTCCCCACCCCACAAGTACAGTGAGCAGGGCCTTCCTTGTGTGCCCCACCCCAGGGGAGCCCAGAGTGGCAGGACTGACTCCCTGTTTACTATGGCAGAGAAGCCAGCAGCTGTTTTCAGTGTCTGTTTGTACCTAGACATGGCTCTGGCTCCAAAACACGGGCTCTGCCAGCAGACGTTAGCAGACCTGGAACACAAGTCCCAGTGGGCTTGGGCTGGAAAGGACTCAAGGATGAAGATGGGACCAGAAGATGGTGCTGGGCCAGGAAACGGCCGAATGCCCTGGCAACCGCTTGTGGGCAAGCAGCCCTCCCAGGCCAGCTGGTGAGCTCCTGGAAGGAGCAGAAATGGCCCATCTGAAGGCAAAAGAAAGCACACAGTGTCACCCAAAGCCCTGCTGTTCCTGTGGTCCAATAACCTGAGTTCTGGGCACACTGGACCTTTTGTCGAGTACCTGCTGTGTGCTGGGCTCTACATTGAGTGCCTTACTGTTTTGTTTAATCCTCACAGCGGCCTTCGGAGACATATAATATGATGCCCATTTCACATATAGGTAAACTGAGGTCCAGGAAGGTAAAGTGACTTGCCCAAACCCCGAACTGCTCAAACCAGGTGCAGAGTCAGAAATTGAATCCAGGTTTCTCTGCTTTTCCAGGCCCCCTTTGCTGCCAGCTGGGCTGTCCCCCACACACATGCCAGGCTGTCCGACCTCCCTGCCACTGACAATGCCCTGGATGCCAGGAGCACAATCCTTCTGGTTCTTTAGACCTGAGTCACAGGCCACTTCTTCCCTGAAACCCTCCTGGATCCCACTTCCCCTCCAAGAGAGAAGTGATGGCTGTGTTCCCTTGGTACACTGCTTGGCCTGCTACTCAGCCATTTCCATCTGTCCTGCAGCTGCTGGTGTCCACAACAGCTCCTCAAAGTCTCACCCCCACCCTACCTCCACTGCTGTCACCACCCAACCCTGCCTATCACACCGCTGCAATCAGTGCCTAGCTCAGAGCTTTTCCCCTCAGCAGCCGGTGTTCAGACTGCCCCTGTGATAAACCACACAGGTCCAGGGCCCAGGTGTAGACTCGGTATAAACAAGTTGCCCCTCCTGGCCTCTGGCTGTCAGTCACTCCGGAGGGTGGTGTGGGCTATGGGTCTAAGGGAAGAACACTGAACCCTAAGCTTGAAGGCCTTGTTCTGAGACCTCATTATGAAACCAATTCACTGTGTGACCTTGGCCAAGTCACTGAGCTTCTCTGGACCTCGGGTTCCATCTGTAGAATGGGTAGATAGATGGAATAGATGATCTCTTTGTCCCATGGCTCTGTTAAACACTTGCTGTGCGTAGAATGGAAGGCATCTTAGGTTGGGAATGTGAGTCTTTATTGAGGGTCTGATTCATTGAGCCCGGAGAGGGGCTGTGGGGTGGCTTCCTGAGGGATCCTGGAACAAGTGCTCCAATTGTGAGAAGGGAGACAAGTTTGGGCAGGTCAGCTAAAGGGCCTTGAATGCCAGGAAAGGAACATGGAATTGATCTGATATGCAGTGGGGACTGGTTGTTGCTCCCTTGCAGGGAAGGCCAGGAGAGTGGGGGCTAGGGACTTACCTGGCACAAATGTGGGAATGCCAGAAAGAGAACCTAGACCAGAGATACCACTTGGATATCTGCTCGCACAGAAAGCCCAGTTGTCATGGGCCAGGGCTGGGCCAGCATGAGTGCAGTGTGACTGCACAAGAGACATCTCCGCAGATGAATCTCCAGGACTCAAGGATGCCAGCAGGTGGTGGGGAGGAAGAGGGAAGTGGAGAGGGCTCAGAGGCTTGATTCTGGGCTGCTGCATTCCAGAGAGTGGTGGGTTGAGGGACTGAGCACTCAGTGCTCAGAGGAGACCCCAGTGCTAAGAGGAGAGGGCTCTTGAGAAGGGACAAGACAAGGACCTGATTGCTGGCCCCATTACTGCCCCTAACCTCGAGCAGATCAATGAAATGGGGCAAAGAATCCTGTCTCCTGGGGATGCCGTGGCCTGAGGTCTACACCTCGGCAAGCTTCACCAACACTGACTCCCATGATGGCTGTGTGCTCGCAGTCCATTTTTTTTGAGTTGGAGTCTCACTCTGTTGCCCAGGCTGGAGTGCAGTGGCATGCTCACAGTCACCCCAGCATAGACCGGCTAGACTCAGGCAATCCTTCCACCTCAGCCTTCCAAGTAGGCAGAACTACAGGTGCGCACTACCATGCCTGGCTAAATTTTTCTTTTTTTTAATTGTAGAGCTGAGGTCTCGCCAACTTGCCCAGGCTGGTCTCGAACCCGTGGGCTCGGGCAGTCCTCTTACCTCGGCCTCCCAAAGTGCTGGGATTACAGGCTTGAGCCACCGCGCCCAGCCCACAATTCATTTTTATCTCACAATATAAAACTAATGGCTGCTATCTATTGATCACCTGCCACGTGCCAGAAACTGTGATAAGTAATCTGCTTACGCTCATGATCTGATTTTTGCTCACAAGAATTCTACATTTTGTGGACAGTAACGGTGACGAGCAGGGAAGCCAGACACCTGTTCTGAGAACTCACAGATGCAGGGTAGCAGTCAGCCCCGATGAGCATTTAATGAGCACCTAATAGTACCCGGTACCGGGTGGAACACAGAGGGGTGCCCAGCCTGGTATGGCCCTTCGAGTCTCCTCATCTCTGCTCTGGCCTGCAGCAATTGGTTCTGGAATGTCATTCTCTCCTGGTCTGACTCTTGGAGCACCAGGCACTGGAAAAGGGTGTCAAGGCCCCAGACCATTGTTCCTGATGCGCCATCGCCACCCACTGCCTGCTGGCCTTTTATCCAGCTTGGCTGGGTGCTATTATTCAGCTCTGAGCCATCGCCAGGAGTCGCCAAGCAGTTAATTACAGAAGTATAATCCCCTTCTTCACGAGAAGCTGATAGTCTAGGGTTGGAGAAGATAAGATTTATGCCTCTTTCAATTCCTTTATTCTCTCATCAACATAGATTCATATTTCAGTTTCCCACATTGGAAACAAAAAGGAAACCCGCTCAGCCCACTGCTGCCTGAGAGAGATAAATCAGGCTACACAAAGAAGCAGTCCTATAAACTCTATCTCTCTCCCTTCCTTTCATGTTTGTGATTATAAACAGAGTCAAGGGCAGTTGAAATATATCCCTCTGCCCACCCGCCCGCCTTGTCCTACTCAAAGAGAGACAGACGTGGCGATGACAGTAAGAGGTTCCAGGGAGAGAGGAACACGGGCCCCCCACGTCCCCAGCCAATGGGGGAGCAAATTAGATGGAAAGACCTTTGTTTCTAGCCATTCTGAGGTCACAAAACTGTTTCCAAAGGCCACAGAGAGAATCTGGCCACTGCACCGCTGCAAATGCTATTTGCTTAAAAGAGAGGGGCTTTCGACATGGCGGGCTGTGCAGTGTGACTGTGCCAGGGCCCCCGGCCAGTGTCAGAAGTGCATGGACATTGGTTGCTGGCAGATTAGACCAGAGAACAAGGCCAGTTTTAGCATCTCCAAGGAGCAGAGAGATTCCAGGCTCTTCCAAGAGAAAAGGCCCACTTACCGAGAACGGTCCATAGTAAAATGACGTTATCCTTCTGCAGAGGGACTGGGGTGGGTGTTGTGATTATTGTTGCTTTTGTTGCCAGGTTCTTCACTGAAATTATTAATTGTCGAGAGTTCAGTTGTCATATGAGGAACAAGGAGACCACAGACATGGACCAATGTGCCCAAGGAAACAGAGCCAATGTGTGGCAGAACTGAGATGACAAGAGCCCTGACTTACAGTTGATCTTGTCGCTTGCCATATAGTGCCGGCCACCTCACCCATCATCATCATCATCTCTCACCTTTGTGAGCACTACAAAGTAAACATTACCATTCAAGCTTTACAGATAAGAAAACTGGGGCTTTGGGGAGGCAAGACACTTGCGGGACGTCACAGAGGGCCAACTCCTGAGCCCCTGCACCCCACCACCATGCAATGCTGCCGTCCCCAGGCTTTTCTGGCATCCAGGCTTTCCTTGGGGGCTTTTTTGCAACATCTGATTGGCAAAGCGGAAAATCTGATTTTTGAAGGCTGATGCAGAAAGGGAGGAAGGGAAGAGAAGAAACTGAATACAAGAGCCAAGTTGGGCCAGGTGCAGCGGCTCACACCCATAATCCCAGCACTTTGGGAGGCCGAGGTGAGAGGATTGCCTGAGCCCAGGGGTTCGAGGCCAGCCTGGGCAACTTGGTGAGACCTCGTCTCTACAATAAATAAAAAATTAACCGGGCATGGTAGCGTACACCTGTAGTTCAGGCTACTTGGAAGGCTGAGGCAGAAGGATCGATGGAGCCCAGCAGGTCGATGCTGGGGTGGCTGTGAGTGTGCCACTGCATTCCAGCCTGGGCAACAGAGTAAGATTCCAACTCCAACTCCAAAAAAAAAAAAAAAAAGCGTCAAGTTGGCCCTTGCAATAAAATGTCATCCCACAAGATGTAAAACAACAGTCTTTAATAGACTTTGAGATTCAATTATCCCTTTACATTTGCAGCCAACACGTCATCATTGTCTAAATCATCCATTGACTGAAAAACACCCTAATTCGCAAATAGAATATAAAGCAAATCATGTTTGAAAGCTGTGTGGCTTCTGAGCCATCACTCCTCACTTACCTTGGCATTTGCTCCCCAGGGAGGAAGGTTAATAGGAGCCTTGGGCACTGTCTCTAGTTCAAGGCCTGGGCTGTCTTGCAGATGGCTGAGAAGTGCGCTCAGATTCAGAGGCTACATCCATCTTTTCCACTCTGGGCTTCTAGAGTGTGGTCTTCTCTCCCCTCCTGGCCACTCCTTCTCAAGCTCTTGGAGAAAAGGTGGCAACTCCTGGCTCTCTGGATCATGCCCCCTTTTCCTTTTCTAAAAGATTATGCAAGTGTGATATCTCAGATGAATGCTAACATGTTCGATTTTTCTAGCCGTCGCCAGGGGCAGGACATACCCAGCCTAGCCTGGCTCTTCTAGGAAGCTGGGCCATCCGGTGGCACACGCCCTGGGCTTGTCAAGAGATGACCCACCACATAGGCCTACCTGTAGACTCGCTCCCGTACCCACTCCTCATACCGTTTATTCTTTGTGTTTTTAGCTTTCGCCTCTTTTTTTAAGTTGTTAAAGTCATACATGTTCATTGTAACAGGTTACTCAGCAGTTGTGAAAGCAGCCAAGTCCACATTCTTGAGTGACCAGCATCACCAATAGTCTGAGGTCCTTCATCTCCTTCCTTCCTTCCCTCCTTCCTTCCTTCCTTCTCTTCCCTTTCTCTCTCTCTTCCCCCTTCCTCCCCCCACCTCTCTCTTTCTTTTTTGACAGGGTCTCACTCTGTCACCTAGGCTGGAATATAGTGGTGCAATTCCAGCTCACCGCAGCCTTGCCTTCCTGGACTCAGGTGACCGTTTCATCTCAGCCTTCTGAGTATCTGGGACTACAGGCACACTCCACCACACCTGGCTAATACTTTTTTGTAGAGACAAAGTTTCGCTATGTTGTCCAGGCTGGTCTTGAACTCCTGGGTTCAAGTGACTCTCCTGCCTTGGCCTCCCAAAGTGCTGGGATTACAGGGATAAACCAACACACCCAGTCATATTTCTTTTGGTTCATATATATAGTCAAAGTTCCTTGAAACACAATTTTTGTCTTTTTTTTTTTTTTACACACATGTTTCTCTACAACTTGTTATTCAGAATTAACAAAATATCACAGGCATCTTTTCAGGACAAATAGCGATATCGGTCTCGTTCTTTCGATCGTGTCAAATGCATGGTATTACGTATGGGACTACAGCATCACTTTCTAAGCCAGCCTGCATCCCTTGACCTTCCTTGATATGACATCATGGCTGCCTCCTCATGCTACGAATGGCCCTCCATTTATAAGCTGTCACTGGCAAGGCCCTTTCCAGGCTGACCCAGCCTTGGAGAGGGGACTCGTACCACACAATGTTCTCAAGAGCTGCCCGTGCCAAGGTAGTCTTGGCCTTTCAGGCAAGACACAGATAGACTTGAAAAAGCAGGTTTCACTGCCATGAAATCTGGACTTCCTTTGGCAATGAAAGCAACACAACATAAAGCATAACTAAACCCTTAAGACATCATAAAAAGGCAAGCAGAAATACTACACATAATTCTAGGCATAAACCCAATACCCGCCAGAAAGACTTAAGAAAACAGCTCTTGAGAACACAAAAAAGACGTTGTTTACCAGAGAAAAGATTTTTATAATGCTGGTGCTGCGTTTTATTAGAGAGGGAAGAGACCTGCTGAGGAGCCAGGCTACTGAAGATTTCTGTGCTCATTTAAACTGAATGCTGAAATGCTGTGTCGGAAACGTTGCAAAACTGGAAGTAAATTCTTCGAGGCAATCTGCTTTTCCCAAGCTCTTTTATGAAAGTCACTTTCGAACAGTTTTAGAAATCAAAATGAAATCTCACAAAACGTATTAGGGGCTTGCCTCTTTGAGAACTCGTTATTCCATTTCTGAGACTCTAGCCAACAGAAATAACCAGGAATGCCAGCAAAGATGCACACAGAAGGATATTTATCCCGGCATTACTTGTAATTCAAAAATTAGAAATTAGCTGAAAAGTCTACAATAGCGTACAACTATTAAAAGTTATACTCACAAAGTATTGAATACCAAGAATAAATGCTTCTGTTATAATGTTAAGAGGGATATAAAACTTTACATTAAATCCCTGTAAAAATACACATAGAAACCACTGGAAGGAAATACATCAACATATTATCCATGGTGATCTCAGGGTGGTAGAATGATATACCGTTTTTCTTCTTCTTCTCTTTTACTTTTCTGTAATTTAAGCTTCTAAAATGAACCTGCATTACTTTTATAATGGATTAAATTAAGCCATACACAAAAGCTAGACTTGATTCTACTATCTGTAGGGCCATGGCTGTTATACACAAGGAGGGATGGGCATGGATGAGGCTAAGGTTCTTCCGGATTGAGGGCTGTGCTGGAGAACGTCCCCTCGCCCTTCAGTACCTTGAAGGGGGAGTGGGCCTCTAACACAAGAACTTCAGAGCAATCAGCACACAAGGAACACTTCAAAACATCACATAGATGATACTGTCAATTCACTCAGCATTTAGTATGCACTGACTGTGTGCTAGTCACAGGGGAAATGGCTGACTTTACATTCCAGTTTATTAAAAAACAAGACTGCACTTTGTTCCTGCCATCGTATATGACATGTAGCACAATGATTCCCTCAATTTTCCTTCCATTGTTCTCATAAAGGCAAACAAAAAGAAAAATGAACAAGTTGAGATTTGCAACGGATGTCAGGAAGGAACATATTGGAAATAATCCCAGGACCTTCCACGGACTCTGCTGAGAGCGTTTGTTCTTTATTAAAGCCAGCTCTGGGAAAAGATGCAGCCAGCGGTTATCAAACTAAGGTCTGCAATTTCTGCTGTCCGCTCTGAAAGTGTTTGACTGATGGGCGCTCTCAGCAGGACCAGCAAACAGTTATTAATTAATTCATTCAATCAATACCTAATATGTGTCACGCTTTTTTAAAAGCTGGGAGTAATGAAGAGAATCAAACCAAGCCCTTGTATTCATGGTACTTACGTTCTAGTGCTAGAGGCAGGCAACAAACAAATAAAAATACAAGCTAATGTTACTCAGGTCATGATCACTGCTGTGGAAAAAATAAATAAAACAGACTAAGGAAGAAGAGTGACAAAAGGCTCTTTTCTAGATAGAGTATTAAGAAAAGCCTTCCCTAAGGAGGTGAAGTTTGAGCAGAGAACTGAATAAACTGATTGAGTGATGTGAGTACCTGGAGTAGTGTGCTATGTGGGAAGAGTAAAAGTGCAAAGGCCCTGAGGCAGAAGAGCAGTGAAAAAGCAGTCTGACTGGAGCACTGTGAGCAAAGAGGGGAGCAGGTGGAAACTGGAATCAGAGATGCAGCCAGAGGCTGAATCATGTAGTCTTTTAGGGCATGGCAAAAACTTCTGATTTTATTCAAAGAGTGCTGAGAGGCCATTGGATGGTTTTGAGCTGGGAGAAAAGTGACTTAGCTGGGCTCGGTGGCTCAGCCTGTAACCCCGCGCCTTGGGAGGCTGAGGTGAGTGGATTGCCTGAGCCTGAGGGTTTGAGACCCGCCCGGGCAACTTGGCGAGACCTCTTCTCTACAATAAATAAAAAATCAGCCGGGCGTGGTAGCGCGCGTCTATAGTTCCAGCTACTTGGAAGGCTGAGGCGGCAGGATCGCCGGAGCCCAGCAGGTCGAGGTTGCGGTGGCCGGGAGCAGCCACTGCACTCCAGTCGGGGCGACAGAGTGAGACTCCAACTCAAAAAAAAAAGTGATCTGACTTGTGTTTAAAAAGAGACCTAAAGAGACCTGGCCTTCAGGTGGAAGGAGGGAGTAGAAATGTGAATCCGGGCTAAAAATCTGTTTGCAGACATCCAGTGAAGTACACTGGTGGTGATGGTAAGAAGCTGTCGGATCCAAGTTCACGACTCAATATGAGGCAAGAGCAGAAAAAAGCATCAGGGATGATTTCAAAGTCTTTGGCATGACAACCTGAGTAAATGGTGGTGCTATTAGCAACACAGGAACGACAAGGGGGAGGAGTGGGCATTTTAAGGGGATGCAGCAGATGATGGGGGTACCCAGCCTCATCACATCAGTGCACATTGGCTGACTTCCAGCTGCGGCACCTACATGTCTTTGCCTGAGGGCTTTCTTCCATGCTCAGAAAACCACTGTGCCTGTGCCCGAGTGTCCAGCCCATCTCATGGGAGCAGCCGCTCATCACGGACATCCGAAAGTTGGTGTATAAATACCCCAGCTTCTTTCTCTGGGGGGAGGGGGGAGACATCAGGTAACCCTGTCGTGTGTGCTCTGTACTGCCATTTCTCAGGGTCCCCAGTGGGACTGAGTGCCAGCACCCCACCCCCCCAGGAGTAGCAATCCTCTTAACACACCCTGTGTTGGCCTTCCTCCCTTCCCATGCAAGCATTCTCAAGTCCGGATCAAGGTTCCCGTACCTCCCAGATAAGATTCCTTACACTTGAGTTCCTGCCTCTGGATCTGGTCTGGGAGAATCCAAACTAAGGGAAATCAAGAACATTCTGATGCCTTCTCCCCTGTTCTATTCATATCTACTGCTGTCTCACCTTTTGGCCACCTTCTCCCACTGCCTCTACCAGGACAATAGTCCAGAATCAAGATAATCCGTGAACCTCAGTCACACATGGCAGGATCCCAGTCGAGTAATTTTCATGAACCAGAGTGCAAGCTGATCTACCCCCGCCCCTTGCTGCAATCCCCAAGCCTGCTAATGATCAGTTTCCTTTTCTTTTCCAACCACTCAAGTACCGCTACCCCATCCCGGTTTCATATTTTCAAAAACCAGTAAAGCATAGAAAGGGCAATAATTTGAGCAGATCTGGGGAGTCATCGAATGGAAGAGGCAGGAGAGTGAAGGATCTTTTCTTTCCCCTCCTTCATGACAGTTCTACCAATGCCCTGAGACACAAAGGTCACAGACTTTTAGCAGACACATCAAACGCTGTTTCTTAAGTGCTGACTCCATGAGAAATTAAACCCTCTCATCGAGAGCCGGGGGCAAAGAGGCCTGACTCGCCATACACTAGCTCTCTTAGGGAAGCATGCTAGTTTATACAGTAGCATTTTTTAAGTCCCAAGTGATTCAGAGTCATCACTTTCCATTTTCCTTCTGATTGACTATGGAGAGAAGGGGGTGTTAAAAACAAAAAAAACAAAAACAAAAAAACGCTGCACAGAGCTCCTTTAGTTTAAAAAAAACAACAAAAAATGTTTGGCACACATGAACAGCTGTCAATGTCCATCAGGATCTCTGCAGTCATGATCATTCTTTCCACAAACCAGAAGGTAACAGGTGCAAAGTGAGGATGCTTGAGTCTGTACCCCTGGCGTACCAAGGGTCATTGAGACTAACCACAGGCTTTGGAATCAGTCAGATCAGGGATCAGACTCCTGGTTAGCCATCGACTGGCTGGTTACTTTGGGCATGTTATTTAGCCTCTGTGAGCCTTGGCTTCCCCATGAGCTGAGTAGAGATAATATACCCACTGGTGAGGTGGCTGAAAGGAAGAACAGTGACACAAGGGCAGATGTTCCAGTGACATCCATCCCCTTCCCTCTCCAGTTATGTGTAGTGAAGGCAACCTGGCTGATCCACTGTGACTCAGTAAAGGCCTGGGAAAAACCATCTCAGGGATCCTCAAGGCACAAGAGATTGTCACCGGGAAAAAAGGATGATGCCCATGGGTCAAGGCTCCTTCCAACCCTCCATGCTCCTCCCTAAGCCCCCGTACTGCAGTGTGTGAGCTTCCTAACATCTGTCTTGCTCCCATGGGTCAAGGTTCATCCCTGGCCCCCGTGCCTCTCCTTAAGCCCCCTGTACTACAGCTGTGTGAGTCTCTTTAACGTCCCTCTTGCACCCATGAGCCTCAATATCTCTACCTGTAAAACAGCCAATGAGTTCTGCTTTTAAAGTGTTGTGTGAACTGAGGTTAGAGAGGCAGAGCCCAGCACAGTACCTGGCACATTGCAGACACTCAAAAAAATTGACCCTTTATTAATGAATGATGAATGCTCTCATGGATAGAAAGAACTCTGTTCCAACAACGCACATCTCCCCACACAAAATAAAACATCCTTCCAGCTCTGACTCTGTGCAGCACACTCACAGCAAGCTCTGACCTGCACTAGGGAGGTCCAGAGTGGCCAATCACACTGTCCAGTCCCATCCCAAAAAACACACCAAAGGAAAATCACAAAGAAGCCACGGGGCTCACAGCATGGCTCCCAAATATCCATTAATGCACATGGAATTTTCCACTTTACAAAGAAAAAGAAAACCAGACAGACACCACCTTAACCAAGTGATCAAAGTTGACATTGCCCGAAATAAGACATATTGACCTTATGTAGCCCTGATGTGATGCCTCGACAAGGGCGTGCCACTTCTGGGGTATTCTTTCAGAAATGTCAGAACCCAGCCTCATCACAAGAAAATGCCAGACAAACCCAAATTGAGGTAGAATCTACAAGATAACTGGCCAGGACTCTTCAAAAGTGTCAAGGTCGTGATAGACAAGGAAATAATGAGCAACTGTCACAGACTGGAGAAGACATAAAACAAAATGCCACGTTCTGAGTTGAATCTGAATAAAGTTTGCAGATCCATTTTTTTTACAATATTGAGGGAAGCCTCAGAGGGGGAAAAGTCCAACCAAAATGTTCATGGAAGACAGAAAGCTAATCTCAGGAATTTGGCTGAACTATTGAGGGTGAGAAAGATTTATCAAAGGATTAAAGTCTAAGCACCATTTCCTTCTTTTTCATTTTTAAAACCTAATCACCAACGGGATTTTCTCTCCCTCATCCCTGTCCCTGAAAATCCAACCAAGGAAGAGAAGAAATTTGAGTCACTTCATTCCAGTTTCACAGCAGTATGATGTGCTCCTGAGATCTCCATCAGTTATCGATATAAATATTAGGTGGCATAAAATTAGATGGCTTCTTTGACATAATATGTCACTCCAGTGGAATTGCCAAATTGTGGTGTAGCCCTAGCTTCAGGGTTTTCTAAAAAGCAGGCCCTTGATCCTTAGGGAGGGGACCCCACATATCCAATCTCAGTTAAGTTTGAGTTTTCAAGTTCACAGGAGCTCAGGTAAGCCTTCACTTTACATGTAAGGAGACCTGAGGCCCACAGAGGGAAAGCTGCTCAGACTCAGCCGATGCAGTGGTTAACACAAACATGGCAGGATGCCATGCTGCTTTTTCCCAGCCAGGAGGTAACTGGGCACAGCAGCCTTATTGTCCTGACCAAGAACGACACCAACCTGAAGTGTAACACAGCAGAACACACGTGGGCCCCACCTGGAACTCTGAATCAGACTCTTTGACACGGAAGCCTAAGCATCTCTGCCTGGAAAAGTATCTGTAAGACTCAGATACAGAGCAAGTATTAACAGACATGATTCTTCAAGCTGGAATGTGTGTATGTGTGTGTGTGTGTGTGTGTGTGTGTGTGTGTGTGTGTGTGTACATGCATGTTTGTGCAAGTTTTAAGATTTCTAGAACGTATCTATCATTTCTGTTTTCCTTCCTTGTCCCCTGCCCTCCACCCCAAGTTTCTCTGGCCTGTCTCCACTGTGTCCCTGCCCACATCTTGCGCTTCAGGATCCACTCTGCATAGCATTTGATCTCCTGGTCTTTCCCAGCCTTTCTGTTTCAGCGTACCTGAGATAAGATGGTGACAGCTTTGGGGTCCACAGAATCCATGCATTCATTCATTCATACCTCGGAGACAATTTGGGTCCCTTAGGATACAGCAACGCTCAAGATGGACAAGATCTTTACTTTCATGAGTTTATATACTAGTCGGGGGAGACAGTCAATAAACAAAGGGAGACACAAGAAAATAGCAGAGCTGGGCTTGGTGGCTCAGCCTGTAAACCCGTGCCTTGGGAGGCTGAGGTGAGTGGATTGCCTGAGCCCGCGGGTTCGAGACCCGCCTGGGCAACTTGGTGAGACCTCATCTCTACAATAAATTTTTTAAAAAATTAGCCGGGCGTGGTAGCACGCGCCTGTAGTTCCAGCTACTTGGAAGGCTGAGGCGGAAGGATCGCCGGAGCCCAGCAGGTCGAGGCTGCGGTGGCCGGGAGCGGCCACTGCACTCCAGTCTGGACGACAGTGAGACTCCAACTCA
>CAUYQG010134090.1:100-12615 GCA_963574415.1 Tarsius wallacei | reverse complement strand
TCCCCTCCCCCATCCCCCGGCGGATATCGACTACTGTCAATCCCAGCTACCCCCCCCCCAAACCCCTACCGGCAGGTTCCTGCTACGTTCAATCCCTTTCCTACAGTAATACTGTAGTTGTTCAAGGTCCACTTATGAGTGGGAACATGTGATACTCAGATCTTTGTTTCTGTGAGAGCTCACTTAGTATTATAAATTCTAATTCCATTCACATTGCTGCGAAGTTCATGATTTTGTTCTTCTATATGACTGCATAATATTCCACTGTATATATGTACCACTTTTTTTGTCCAGTCCTCCTTTGAGGGGCAGCACAGTCGGTTCCATGTTCTTGCTATTGTGAACAATGCTGCGATAAACATACGTGTGCAGGTATCTTTTTTAGAGAATGACCTAAGTTCTTCCAGGTATATTCCCAGTCGGGGGATTGTGGGGTCTTATGGAAGGTCAATTTTTGGAACTTTTAGGAATCGTCACACTGATTTCCACAGAGGCTGTACTGACAAGCTTCTGCAGCAGCCAAAGAAACCATCAAGAGAGCAGGGAGACAGCCCACAGACTGGGAAAAAATATTTGCCAACTCCATATCTGACAAAGGCCTAACATCAAGGATCTTCAAAGAACTCAAACATGCTAAAAAGAAAAAAAAAACAAACAGCCTCATTACAAAGTGGGCTAAAGATATGAATATATACTTCTCAAAAGAAGACAAACGATCAGCCAACAGACACATGAAAAAATGTTCAACCTCACTAGTAATCAAGGAGATGCAAATTAAAAGTACACTGAGATACCACCTAACTCCAGTCAGAATGGCCATCATCAATAACTCAGAAAATAACTGATGCTGGAGAGGATGTAGTGAAAAGGTAACACTTCTACACTGTTGGTTGGAGTGTAAATTAGTACTTCTGTGGATTTTTTTTTTCTTTTCTTAGTGTGGGCTTCAGTCACAGTCAAAAGCTTTGTCAGTCAATAAGTATTTATTGAATGCCCATAAGAAGGAATGACACTGTTTTGCTATGCCTTCAAAAGGAATTCATGCTTTATTATGTGTTTAAAAATTTAATTTCATGAGGTGAAATACTTTTACCTTACATTTGAGTAGAATATTGATCTAAGTGAACAGTATTTAAAGTGATTTAAATATAGCAAGATTTAATATTGTTGATAAGTCAGGACAGTTTTTCTTTTGGCTTTCAACCTGAAGAGAGTGACATTAGATATAAAGTCAATTAGCGTGTTGGGAGAAAATTTCTACTACTACTGTCCACACAAATAAGCTATACCATCTTATTAGGCTTAGATGAAAATAAGAAGTTATGTCTAACGGTAGTGAATGAATAGGTGAAAAACAGCTAGAGACCAGCAGCTTCTCTTGGTCATAACACTTTTGAGCTACCAGATGTTGACAACACCACTAAAATGGCAGAGCTCACTCTACAAATGACTTGATGGCATAAATGATTTTTGCACTCTCTACCTTCATATTCAGGACTTGGATATGAGATTACTCTTTGAGATCCTCAAACTATAGAATTCTATATCATCCTATGATTGGAAGGATTGGCGATTGGCAGTCTACAGAGCTATCCTAAAGAAACTTATTAAGTAACGAGTAAAGTCTTGTCAACTTTCACTGTCCATTAGAAGGAAGGTGTGTCATCCATAGAATCATATGATAATAGCAACATCAGTTGAACACCTGCGATGTGCCAGGTATATGGCAATCATGCTCCATGCATAGGCTTAATTAAACTTTGTGTGACAAGTAGAAATTAAGGGTTTTTAAAAAAATCAGCCCCATTTCACAGATAGGCAACCGATGCTTACAGTGATTGACTATCCCAAAGTCACATAGCTGGTAAACTATGGAGTCAAAATTAGGATTCAGATGCATATGGATCAGAATTCAGAACTTGAACAAGAGTTCAAGTGGTTTGCCACCTGCCTGCTAATCAGAATCAATTATGGGGCTTAAAATTACCTTAGTCCTACCTCTGTGCATACTGGATCTGATTTGTAAGGATCAATTCTAAACATGTGTACTGGCAAAGTCTTCAGATGAGTTTACTTTGCTGCCAGAAGGAAGAACCACTGTATTAAAGTATACCACATAAAACAAGGAGAGTCAATGTGGTGGGATCACACTACTAAACTGGTTCTCAAAATTCCAGTACTTTGGTGCACACACCCACTATAATATCATCCCTTTGAGTGAAGTGGGGGCTATAAATATGCTGGAATGCTTGCTTAACTTAAGTCACAAGTCAAAGGAGATAGGTTAGTCATTCCTGTAATTGTTATTTTATATATTATTCTGTCTTAGCAAATTGAAGAAGAAAGTATCCTGCCACCCTTATTAAGTAGGGTGCCATGTTGTGAGAAGGTCTGTGAGAGGGTCACATGGTAAAGGACTTTATGAAGCTTCTGGAAGCTGAGAATAGCCCTCTACGGACAGCTGGTAAGAAAAGGGAGCTCACTCTTACAATGCCAAGAAATTGAATTTTTCACAATAACATGATCTTCGAAGAGGATCTCATGTTCTAGAAAGGGACACATCCCAGCTGAGACCCTAATCAGAGGACGTAGTTAAGCAATGCCAAGAATGCTCACTTATGGAAACTAGGACATAATAATTGCGTTTTGTTTTAAGCTACTATATTTGTGTAACTTGTTATGGAGTAATAAATAACAAGTACAATTATCAAGGAAAAATTATTGGTGTCCATTCAAATCTAGTCCAGGACACAGGGTGCCTGGAACCAAAAAGTTTACCAGTGTTAGCTGTATTTGTATTGCAGTGAGAGACTCATGCCTGATTGACCAATTTAGCTACTCTTCTGATGACATATTTACCTGCTCAATTTGCTTTGACTTCCCCCATAGGTAATCCTAAAATATGTGATAACTAAAAGAAAGAAGAGCTTTAGTCCCTTCAAAGTGTCACATAACATTACAAAGAAATCAATTGGCACTCTGGTTTGGACGTCATTTTCTGTGATCTTGGTTATTGTGAATTTACCCACATAGAGTGATCACTTTGAGTACTAGAACAGTAGGCTTCTGCAGCAGCTTCCCTTGGAAAGCGCTCTGTACATGATACTCCTCCTTTTAAGGAAATTTGAATCCAATTCTTACTATGTGCTAGACTCTATCAGCTCTCCCTGTGAGTACTTTAATTGAAGCTTCTTCATTAACAAGCTACTGATTTGGCAAAGTCAGCAAAACAACTAATCTTGAAAAATTATGCAGTGATGTGGCATATAGAGGCAGAGAGATGATCAAAAAGTGCCATATATAAAAATCAGTATATTGTATTGCTCAAAGTATAAAGCATTTGTTGTGTGTGTGTGTGTGTGTGTGTGTGTGTGTGTGTGTGTGTGACAAAAATCTTTGCAGCATGGCATTCACAAGTTTGACATTCACTTTCTTTTTTCTGGAATTTCCTTGCTGGTAAAATCATCTCAGTGAGCATTGTGTACTGGAATTTTGACTCCATTTGTTTTAATAGCCTGTGTAATGGAGGAATGTTGGTGCCAATGTCCTCTATTTGTCCTCTGCTGTAATCTTACCTGGCAAGCTGCAGGAAGCAGTACAATAGCTAATTTCTAGATAAGTGTATCTTAGGACACCATACAAATATCAGCTGCAGTTTTGGACTGCCAGATTGAATTTTCTAAACATAATAGCTTAGCTATAGCAGGGATAAAGTAGACATTTCTCCTCTGATGCATTTCTATCCACTGATACTGAAGATGGACAGTTAAAGAGATGGAGCCTATTATTACCACCTTCTGCAAGCACAATTTTACTACAGATTCATGCCTTTTCCTGCCTATCTCCTGGATTCAGTTACCAAGATACCTATGAAATGTCCCTAAAGGAAATGGGAGGTCCTTGAATAATGATGAACTGAGGTTGTGTTTTCTGAAGTACTACTTGGCATCAAGTACAAATATAAAATAAAGGATTGTGTTGTTTCCTATGAAAATGTAGTTTCTATCTCTGGCAATTTTTCTTTAATTCAAATATTTAAGGAGCACCTGATCTGGATCAGCTCTATGTTACATGAAGTGTACTCAGTGATGAACTAAAGTTAATATAGTTTCTGTTCTCATTGCAGCTAGAGTCTAGTTATAGATATAGAGAAATAACAAGCCAATTACCAAAACACAGGTGATAAATTCTTGGACAGGGGAAGTAATAACGGAAATTAAAAAGTAGTAATATCTTACACTTGTGTGTTGCTTCTTATGTTTATCTTAAAGACTCTGAGGAAGGTGTTATTCACCCCCATAATACCTATGAAGAAAGTGTGACAAGGTTCAGGGAGATGAACTGACATGCCGAATATCACTTGCAATGCAGTAATTCAAACTAGATCTATTAAATTTCAAATTTAAGGCAGCTCCATCAATTCTCAAAGCAGATTTTTTTCTATAGAGAAAATGAATTCTCAGGTATACGGGATCTCATGTGAATGAATATAATAAGTTGGGAGGAATTACTGATCAAAAGGAAGACAAGGTGAAAAGCTCATAATTAGAGGCATTCTATGATTGAAGTAGATGCCAAAGAATAGAATAACAGAGGGATAATCAGCGTATGGAGCTGATATAGCAGCCTAGCTGGTGACAGAAAGGCCACAATAAATGCTAATGTACTCTCATGCTTTCATTGTATGTCCCTGTTTACAACAAAAGTACCTTTTCTTAGTCATTTGAACAGTAGAAATGCATACGGCTAAGTAGATATAAGGATCATTGGATTTGAAGAATAAAGAGTTCTTCTCATTCTGCTCCTTTCGACAAAGAGATGGAGTTCACAAAACCCTCATGGAATTTAGAGTGCAAAACTTCCCTCAACTGGCACTGTTATCTCTATATGATGAATGATACTAGGATGTCATAGATGCTCAAAAAGCAATACATTTGTTTGTGCCATATCTGTTAATGTACTTAGTTATCACATTGTGAGAAAGGGTCAAAGGACAAGGAGCAAAGATCAAGCCTCACTGTTTCTATCCCCTGTATCCCTCCTGGCTATTTCTCTATATGGTAAGGATAAAGACTTCCCCAGGAGATACACCTCAGCTACTCACATAGGACTTGAAAATGATGGTAATCTTCTAGTTATCATCAAGTCAGGAGCAAGTACATGCTGCCAATGGGACCACCATGAAACTCATCTTCTGAATGAAGTTTAATACAAGAAAAAAAAATGAAGAACATATAATTAGTCTTTATTTGTACCTACTACTTCTGAAGAGGGATACAGAATCCTGAGACTAGTCACAGACACTCTTGAAATTAGCAGTGTTGTGAGAAACCTGGTAACAAGTTTATTTTGCTCCTTCAGGAGCTAATTTTTGGCAGGTAGCTTCTCACACTTGACATTGATTTGTGGTTTTCCATGGTCCTTAAAATTATGTTTAATGCATTGACTGCATTGGCTTAGTCTCTAACATAAATGAAAACAGCAAAAGAACTCAGAAAAAGTAAATGTAAGAAGAGACATAAAGTATTACATTTCTTTTACAGCGCATGTGCAACCTATGTCACAGGCAAGAAGGATAAGGAAAACAAGGAAGGTTTCAATAGAAAAGATATGGCAAAGTCAAATTGGAACAATCACCCCAAGGACCACTTTGCCAAAGTCTGTACATATGGAAACCTTGAAAGAGTATGCAGCAGTGAAGAAAAAGAACAATTACAAGAGTTGGAAATTAGAAAATCTTATATAATATACATGATGGAATATTACATAGCCATAAAGAAGGACAAACATATGGACTTCGCAGCAACTTGGATGGATTTAGAGTCTATCATACTCAGTGATCTATCACAGAATCAAAGAACTGAGTACCACATGTTCTCAAAAATAAGCAGACTCTGAACATTTACCATAACACTATAATAAAAGGATTGACAGTAGCCAGAAATTGCCAGGGGAGGGGAAGGGCACATAACAACAATAAGCATACCTGATCTCAAACCAGGCAAAGTGGGGACCAAAGGGAGGCCCAAAATTGATCTGTACAATTACCACTTTTATACCTAATCCCTAATTGAACCACACATCTTTAAAATAAGAAAAAAAAAGTCTTATATAATTATCTTGGAGGGGCATAGTGACCTTTGGTTTTGGATACAACTAATTCAAGGTGACTCTCAGTAAGGGGATGTCTAGGAGAATTAATAACCCTAGCAACCTCTCATCCTTCAAATCTCATACTGGGGCTAACCAAAAAAAAAAAAAAAAAAAAAATCCAGGAGATATGAGACTTCGTTGTTGTTGTCAGTACAGATTATCCTTCTGGGGCAGAGACTGGTAGAGAAAGGCTGTATGTGACAAATCTCTATTGCTTAAAATAAGTCCTTAAGGGTAATAGGTACGTAATACCACAGATCTTCAACAACAAGAGGCAAGTAATCAAGTATCATGAAGACATGATTATCATTATAAAGCACAATGTTTACATGCTTCTGCTACTTACTATCTCTGTGACCTTGGACATTTGTTGTTAACCTATTTTAAGCTGAGTTTCTTCACTTATAAAAATACATATAATATATATTTGTAACATTATTAGGGTTAAATGAAAAGTATCACAAAGCTTACAATGTAGTAAATATTTTGTAACTATTGCTTTCAATATAACATAATGAATAAATGAAAAATACGAAAAAAGGACTGCCTCCTTTACATTTCTTTCTAGCAGTAAGATTTTTAAAAAATAAATAATATTTCTTGGTCTAAGGTATTTTATAGCGACAGACCATTTTTAACCCCTAAAATATAGATTTTGCTTAAATAAGGCTAACCTGTTAATATAGCATACTGCTTTATGATTGTTGACCTGCACAGGAAAAAAATACTGGAAGGATTCATAGATTATTGAGGCTTAAGAATACATTATTTTAAAAATATCTAAAACCCAACAGTTTTAGCATTGCACTTCGGTGTTTTGAGCAAGATGGATTAATTGCACGAAAGGGCACCACTGGCAGCCATTTAGTATACCAAGGGCCAGCAACAGCATGTAATTTTCATATTTGCTTGCAAAATGCCTCCAAATGCTTCTTTTTAAAAAATTCTAATGATCAAAGTAGAGTTCAGGTTAGATGATGTTTCAGTCCCAGGATGCCCTGCAGAGATTGCCAATTAGGCCCAAATCATGCTCTAGAGGTCCAGCATGTGGCCCTCTAATCATTTATCTATCCCTAATTATGGCCAACTCATATCAAGGGGCAATTTTTTTCTTACAGTTCAGTGTGATTGATTGAAATCAAACTGTAATTTGAATGTGATTATGCCAATGAATGTAATACTTTCTATTGGCTATAAATCACAGTAATGCTAGAAATGTTGTTCTTGATGTGGTCTTAATTTGCAGCTCCTTACTCCATGGACGTGGTTAATGTAGGCACTTTCAATGAGACTTATGACCTACTAAATCTTTGAGAATCGAAATCAGCAATCTGCCTTAACTTGCCTCCTGGTCTCTCAGCATCCCATTGGTCAAATTACCACGACAAAGTTTGGTGTGATTCAGCCCACTCTAGAATCAACCTAGTCTCTTCTTACAAGATCCTCCCTATACAGTTGTATATACTGACAAGGCTATATTCTTTGAAGAGAGATGTTCTGAACCTCTAACATCAAGTTTAAAACATGGTTCTATCTGGAGAGATTTAGACTCGATTGAAGAGAACAAAATCCTGTTATTCTAAAACCCCTTCACAGTGCTCCAAGACTTAAGAAATACCAAATTTTCTGGTAGAAGATCATAGGTTTTAACTTTATACTATATTCTAAAACCTGTGTCCTATAAGAAATCAATATTCTCTTTTGCAAACTATAATATATAGCCCAATGCAGCCTAAGAAAAATTGTATTTGCCTGTTTCAATTATGATTAATTAGGGCACAGCAACAGTGACAACTTGACCCTTTGCTTGGTCACTATTTTACTTTGAATAATATGTGGAGATAGGTATATTTTATCCCCTAATTATTACTTCTATACTTCATTTTGGCAGAGCTACAACTGGGTTCTATAGTTATGGCATCATGCCTTTTCCCTCCATGTATATATGTTTAAGAAAATGTATTATATGACTCTGACTCCTGATACCTGTGGATACTAAGAGATGTGTAGTGTCTGTCATAAGTTTCAAGTTAAAATAAAACACCAGATTGGGAAATCTAACGTTTCCTTCAACCACTTAACCCAAAGTGATTGTAAATCAAGGTGAGGAATAACATTTCCTTAGATTTTATTCTAGTATTAGGCTTCTTGCCTTGGAAGAATTTAAGTGTGGCTCATAGATGTATATATACTTCAGGTTAAGCAGTATGAAACTAATATACCTGCCTTACAATTCCCAATGGCTTAAGAGAAAGAAACCACTATTAGTACTGAATATTCACTTCAAAGTAAAAGACTATCAGAATTAAACCAGCCATGGCGTACATCACTTCTTAGGTTCTTTAAGAAGCCTATTGTTTCCCAGGGAATTCTTCACTATCTAGATGTTGCTCCACATAAAACTCTGCACATTCCCAAACCTGCCTTGTTCTCACAGCCCTTTGCAACTGTCAGAACTTCACTGTCTCCTTTTCATCACTCAAATTTTGTCTCTAGTATCACTTCCTCTATAGTTTGACCTATAGACGCAATATAATGTCAAAAAAGAATCCCAACTGACACTTGTCTGTAGAAGTCGATAGATTAATTATGAGTTGATTTTTGAAATGCAAAGGATCTCGTATAACTTTTTAAAAAATGGAAAATAGAAATGTTGGAAAACTCATATTATTCTATTTCACAATCTACTGTAAAAACTAAGGTGATACAAATAGTATATACTCAGCATACAGATAGATCAATGATCTATCAAAGGAACAGACAAGAGATTTCATATACAGAACCAAATATATATGGCTAATTGGTTTTCTCTAAAGATGCCAAGGTAATTAAAGGGGGAAAGAATTATTTTCAGAAAAAAGTAGCTGGAAAAATTGGATATTTCTGTGCATAAACAGGTGTGTATATGTGTGTGTGTATGTGTGTAGATAGAGAAAAAGATGGATATATGCCTATATATAATGTATGTATGTATGTATGTATGTCTTCAGGCATATACAAAATTAATTAAAAGTTATTGTTGATTCAAATATAAGAATTATAACTAAAATTATTAGAAAAAATATAAGAAAAAAATTGTCATTTTGAATAAGACAAATAGATTTTACAAAGGATATACAAAGTACGAAATATGATTATATATTGGAATTCATCCAAATGAAAAACTTTTCATTTAAAAGAAACTTTAAAAAAATTAACAGGCAAGCCGGGCTCAGTGACTCAGCCTGTAATCCCGCAATTTGGGAGGCTGAGGTGAGTGGATTGCTTGAGCCCGCAGGTTCGAGACCCACCTGGGCAACTTGGCGAGACCTCATCTCTACAATAAATAAAAAAATCAGCCGGACATGGTAGCGCGTGCCTGTAATTCCGGCTACTCGGAAGGTTGAGGCGGAAGGATCACCGGAGCCCAGCAGGTCTAGGCTACAGTGGCCGAGAGCGGCCACTGCACTCCAGTCTGGGCGACAGAGTGGGACTCCAACTCAAAAAAAAAAAAAAAAATTAACAGACAAACACCAGACTGGAAATAACCCAAATATTTAATAGATAAACAAATTTTATATTTCATACAAAGGAATACAATTCAGAAGTGAAAAGCAATGAACTATTGATATATGTAGCTATATGAAAAAATCTTGAAAACCATATGATAAATTAAGAGAGCCAGACACAACACTCTATCTACTCTATAAGTCCATTTATATGAAGTTGTAGGGAGAAAAAAAAACAAACAAACTAAAGTTATGGAAGGCAGATCAATGGTTACCAGAGCCTGGAACTAAGAGGAGGAAAATGACTTCAAAAAATTAGGAGAAAACTGTGGAGGACAAATATAATATAGATCCTTACTGTGGTGGCGATCATATGACTATATACATTTGCAAAAACTCATTGGGTTGTACGCTTGAAATCAGTGGATTCTATAGTCACATATGTATTTATTTTAGATGTGAATTTATACTTGATTTTTAATAAAGATGAAAGTCAGATTTGTATCACCCTTTCTTATGTATTAGTGGGTATAATAGCTGCTAATAATTAACCTACACAATAAATACCATTAGAACTAGTAAATAAAAATGTTATTAATTATAATTAACAATCAATATAAATAAAATGCAACCATTTTTTTCAACTAGAAATACGTATGCATGAAAAAAACATAGAATTTGGCATGAGTGTACATGTTGATTGATTTCCAGTGTGTCTGAGTGACTACTTTTAGATTTGCTGTTGCTGCCTGAAGACCATGCAATGTACAGGAGGTCCATGTTTGCAAAATGGACAATTAAAATATAAATTAACTCAAATTCATATTCCACATGAAATCAACTAAGGATAAATAACAGCAACAAAGGGTGAATCAATAGTGGCCAGAGTTTGGATACATAGAAAATGAAAGAATTTGAAACCATAGAAGACCCTTGCAGAAAATATGTTTAAATGCCAAATATAAATACAGAAGAACCAAGCTAAAAGTCTTTAAGGATGCATCCACATATGTGTATAGCATTATTTTGCTTCACTTCAGCAACCTCTGACTACTTATATTAACTATAATCACTAAGGAAGGATCTCAGCGGTGCATACCTGTCTTATAATGAAAAGTGTCTGCTTTTTCTTGGTCCCATAAAAGGTCTACAGCTCTGGAAGACTCTGCCATATGGAAAATTGTGAAGCCAGCTGCCTTGAGTACTCTGTGGAATATGTCAGGCTAAATGACGTAAATGATCAAACAAACAAATCAATAATTGTTCTAAGCCCCATAGCATGAGAAAAAGGTTCATTAATTCATATATTATGAATCAAAGCATGTCATTAACGTTGATTAGTCTGCAAACAGTATCTCAAGCTGTTCATCCAACAATGGCATCTTTTAGCAGTTGAGCCCCTTTCTGCTACAGATATTAAGCACTTTATGTAAAGAGGGTATTTCTGCTTATTAATAATATTCATAACAAAGTCCATTAGGTTCTGAATCATCTCACCAGGCCATGTTGTACACTTTACTAAGTTGAACTTTTCAGCCACCAATATCACAACTTCGTCTTCTATACAATTCTTACCTGACTTCTGCATTGTGGAATGAGGTGATCTTCTTGGTCTTGATTTTGGCTTTTCTCTGTGTTCTATACTTGCACTCCAGAGCCACAACTGTAGGAAAATTGCAGACATGTTTATATGCAACCTAACTTTTCCTGGCCCAGGAATAAAATTAGGGCAACTTTCATCAGGCCTTTGTGGTTCATCCAGATCCAACAATGGAAGTGAATAATCATGGTAAGAAATTTTGTGTTTTTTAAAAAATACATTAGTAATAACTGCTTTGCAATCAAAAAATGTCTTCGTCTCCTAAGCAACAGAGTGGTTCAGTGCTGTTAATACTTTGCAAAAAGAAATACATGGTATTACAGCCCAAAGAGGATTTGAAGCTTTTTTCATTTGAGAAGCAGGCAAAGCTTTAAGTAGCCATCACCTTGAATAAATGCATTGTAATCACAAAGCACATTTATTTGTGTTATTCTTACTTACACTGAAACTTTGTAAGTTAGATGTAATTAGTTTTGCTAGTTCTTCTATCTCTGCAAAAATGGCAAAACCTCAAGTATTTTCTAATCATTCTTATGTAATACAAGGTCCTCTGAAAACAAAAAAAATCTCTAGTACCAAGTAATAATTAAAACTTCAAATTTGGAAAGTGTCTATTCATGTCCTTTACCCACTTTTTTATTTTAAAGTCGTGGGGTACAATTAAGAGTTAAATATACAAATTTTCATTATGCAGGCATAACCATGAGGCATGCCCCTGCCCCTGGCAGAATCCCACTATTGCCAATCCCACCCTCCCCTGCCCCCGGCAATTTCCCACTACTGACAATCCTTTTCTTATAGTATTATGATAATTGTTTAAGGTCCACTTATGAATGAGAACATATGGTACTCAGTTCTTTGTTACTGTGATAGGTCACTGAGTATTATAGATGCTAAGTTCCTCCAAGTTGCTGTGAGGTTCATAATTTTTTCCTTCTTTATGGTTGCACAATATTCCATCATGTATATGTACCGCATTTTTTTAATCCAGTTCTCTTTTGGTAGGCGGCATGGTTGGTTCCATGCTTTTGCTATTGTGAACAATGCTACAATAAACATATGTGTGCAAGTATCTTTTTCATAGAGTGATTTGAGTTCCTCCAGCTATATTCCCAGGAGGAGGATTGTGGAGTTGTATAGAAGGTCGAGTTTTAGACCTTTTAGGAATCACCAAACTGTTTCCCACAGGGGTTGTACTAGTTTACACTCCCACCAAGAGTGTAGAAGTGTTCCCTTTTTGCCGCATCCTCTCCAGCATCTTTTTTTTTTTTTGA
>CAUYQG010134085.1:0-25379 GCA_963574415.1 Tarsius wallacei | reverse complement strand
GGTCAGCTCCACAAGGACAGGAACATTGTCTGTCTTGTTCATTGTTGTGTCTGCAGTTCCCAGCACCAAGCTTGGCATACAGTAGGTGCTCAATAAATATGGCATCAACGAGCTCAGAAACTTGGAATTGCGTATACTTTGCAGGGATGATTTCCTGAGAAATAGGTGACTTTATTCCTAAGCACAGATATGTGTAGCCTCAAATGAAAAATAGAGGGGTCCAGGCAGGAGGTAGGGAGGCCTTGGTGAGGGTAGCAGGAGTTCTAGGTGTGTGAAAGTCGAAGGCTAATCTGAGGGAACCACTCTAAGGGAAAGGCAGGTGGGAAGGAGTCTGGTCTCCATGTGAAGAGAAGAGACTTGGGCAGAGGGTGCCAAGGATGGGGAGGATGCAGGGTCAGAGCCCTCCCATCAGGCCCCACTTCCGTGGTGGGGACGGCCAGAGCTGAAAGAAGGGAAAGAAAAATGCAGGAAGGAAAGAAACTAAAAAAAGGATCTTGGAAGATCTCAGAACACTATGACCCAGTGGCCACATCTGATGATGTCTGGTGGCCACCAGGCCCTGCATTTCTCAGAACCCAACAGAGAACCACGTCTTTCCCTGCTGGAGCCCCAGCCCGCTGGGAAAGGGGCCCCTGGCTCTGCCTGGGGGCCTGGGAGGGCTGCCCTGGAGTTGTGGCTCTGGACGAGGCCTTGAGGGGTGAGGAGCGTTCTAGCTGGCGAAGGGGAACCATCCCAAGGGGAGAGGCCGCCTGAGCACAGGCTGTGAAGTGGGACCTCAGGCAGCACGCCTCAGGAGTCTGCTGGCTGGGAAGGTGGAACAGAGGGACAGGAGGCCACATGGGAGCCAAGACTCGGCCAGGTGTGGGCGGCTCAGGCCAGGGAGGTGCGGGATGCCAGAGCTGACAGGGGCTGATGGGATTCTGCCTCCTACGCCCCCCTCGCCGCCTCAAACACAGCCATCCTTTCATCCGGGCCCACCCCGCCCGCCTCCCCACATCTAATCTCATTTAGCACGGCAATTAAATTTTAAAGGCCCATCAGCACGGTCCCTCGCATGCCAGGTTCTTCCCAGATAGAATTATTTAATAGACTGGATGGCAACTCTGCAGGCTCAGGCTGGGGTTGCAGACCCACCGAGGCAGAAAATTAAGAAACGTGGTGGTCTCCCCCGCTGCCCCCTTGTGGCCGGGCCTGGCCTGCCCCCACTCTCCGCCCCCAACCTCCTGAGCAGGGGGCACAGGGTGTGCGAGAGGAGGGGCAGGAAAGCCTTGGAACCTGGCAGGTGATCTCTGGGCAGTGGGGCCTGTCTGGAAGCCCCCTTCTGCCACTTCTTAGCTGAGCGAGGTGGGACACGTTACTTAACCTGTCTGGCCTCAGTCCACTCATCCGGGTAATGGGGTCGTGGCTCAGAGGTGATGTAGGAACATCGCTCGGCGTGATAACCGGCTCATAGCAGGAACTCAATAAACAAAAGTTCCTTCCCTCTCCCTCACAGTCATGGCTTGTGTGCTGGTGTCAGGGCCACCTGGCTGGGCCCTGGGGGAGGAAGGGGAGTGAGAGCATGAATGACAGCAGCTGGGGGGTTCCTATAGACAGGGCTGGAGGGATCATGGGTCCGAGGGTTGACTGGCATCAGGAAACAGGTCCCAGGATTCGGTGTCCTGGGTAGGAATCTCGCTCCTGTGTGTTTTGGGGCAAGTCGCTTAGCCTCTCGGGCCTCAGTTTCCTTGCCTATAAAATGGGGGCAAGATGCCAACTTCATGGGGTTATCATGAGGCTCCATGAGGTGACATGGCTGGGCCCTGGCACAGTGGCAGGCGCCATGGCAATTCTGCTTGTTTCACCCACTGTGTGCCAGGCAGCCTACGCGTGGGGCAACCCGGGAAGAGAGGAGCAGCTTGGGAGAGCTGGAGGGGACCGGGGAGGGGAGGGCACGCTGCCCAGGAAACAAGACATAAATTCCTGGGGACAAGGGCTGGGCTGGGGATGAGGGCTGGGCTTGGGCCCCAGGCCTGTGTCTGGGGGCAGTGGCTCCCCTTCCCCAACAGCCCTATTTCCCATCCAATCCAACCCTCTTCCTTCCGGGGGCGGGGCCTCAAGGCCTGAGGGTGAGGAGGGTGAGAAGGGGCTGTCTGTGGGAGGGGAGTCCTGACCTGGGATCCCGTATTCAACCAACAAGTATGAAGCGAGCACCTACTACATGTCAGGCCCTGCTATGGGTGCTCTAGGTGCGGGGGACACAGCAGTGACCACTCACAGAGCTGATGTTAGACAAAGGCTTAGATGACAGTCAATGTTATGGATAGGGGGAGCAGTGAGCTGGGTGGGGGCAAAAAGGAGTTTGTGCTTTTTATATGGGGTGGCCAGGAGGGCCTCTTGAGAAGATGACCTTTTAGAGGAGGTCAGGAGCAAGCAAAGAGCCATGATGCTGTCTGGGGGAAGGGCGTTCAGGCAGAGGGAACAGCCAGTGCAAAGGCCCTGAGGCAGGGGTGAGCTGGCCTGTTTGAGGAGCAGGACAGAGGCTGAGTAAGTGGAAGTCCAGTACTTGAGGGGGGTGGGAAGAGGAGGTCAGGGACGCATGGGGACACTGGCCTCATAGTCATCGTTTTACTCAACAGAAGTAGACAGGCTCTGACGAGGTCTTACCAGGATCTCTGTGGCTTCTAGGGGGAAACTGAATTCAGAGGCAGGCAAGGAATCCAGGGATGAGTGAGAAAGCCACCTTCACTGTCTAGGTGGAAGAAGTTGGGGTCCCAGACTAGGGTGGGGATAGTGGAGGTGGGAGAAAGGCTGGGATTCAGGATATGTTTTGAGGGTATGAGAGACAGGAAGCAGAGACCCTGGTGGAGTGTGGGTTGTCGCCCCAAGAACTGCCCGCCGGCCAGGTCTCTGGCAATCTGCATCTCTGTCCAGCACGCTCCCCCCTGATGCTGTGGCTCTCTGCTGGATGAAGGGCGGGACATTCTTCCTTTTTGAGGAACATTCTGGAAACCGCCCCATGGTTAGGGGACTCTTCCACCAGCCTTTCCCTCCTGTCCATCGCCCACCCCAGGGCTCTGGTCAGCACCTGCCTTTGTGACTCGTGGCCCTGGCGCTGAAGGCTGGACTGGGGCTGGGCCCCACAGCGGAGGAGAGGCACCTGTGGGTTTGCTGCCAGGGCGGGGCGTCCTTAAGGCTGGGGGAGAGAGGTGGGCAGCGAGAAGGAGGAGGCTGGGCCCTGCGGGGATGGCCCTGCGGGCCCGCAGCCTCCCCGCCAACCCTCGCTCGGGCTCATCCCGGATGTCCACGGCCTGGGCGCAGAGCCGAAATACCCACCTCCGTGCCCCAGTCTGCCTGTCGGGTCCAGCCGTCCCTCCACCCCCGCACCCGGCCGGTTGGGGGGGGGGCTGCGCCTTCCCCACCCTGCGCCCCCCCCACCCCAGCCGGCCGTGCTGCTCCCCCTCACCGGGTTCAGGCTGCGCCCAACAGTCGCCGCCCGCGCTGAAATTGAGCAAATTGCCTGGTGCCTCCAGCCTGCCATTTCCCGTGAGCACAGAGCCCGGCGAATTATCTGCAGAGAAATCAGCCCCGTTTCCCTTCTCCTCACAAAGGAATAAATGAAAGGTTTTCAAATTGCTTCCAAAGAGGGGACTCGGCCTCGCGCTCCCCGCGTGGGGCCCTGCGCCCGCCCGCAAGAGGGAGGGGGTGGGCGAGGAAAGGAAGCGGGTAGACGGAGCCCCCCATGGTGGTCCCAAGGCCGTACTCCGCCCTCCCTGAGGCCTCTGGGGTCGTGTTGGAAGGCAGATTCCCCGGTGTCCCCAGGTCTCCTGCGCGGGATGTTTTGGGGTGGAGACCAGTATCTGTATTCGTTATTCCCCCAAGTCCCGCACAAATTTGAAGACCATCAGTGAGGGGTGGGTTTTGAGATTTACATTTATTTGTTTATTTACTTAGTTTTGAGTCGGGCTGGAGTGCAGTGACACGCTCACGGCTCAGCGCAGCTTCAACCTCAGACTAACCTGCCTCAGCATCCCCAGTAGCTGGGACTACAGGCATAACCACCGCATCCCTTTTAAAAAGTTTTTTTTTTTTTTGTAGAGTCAGGCCTCATGATGTTGCCCAGGGTGGTCTGGAACTCCTGGCCTCAAGTAACCCTCCCATCTCGCCTCCTGCATTACAGGCATGATCCACCACGCCAGACCTCAATTTTTTAAAAAATTTGTTTTAAAAAATTAACATACAATACAATTGACTAGTTTGAAGGGCGGACAGCTCTATGAGTTTTAACATATTTATAGATTCGTGTAACCACTCCCACAATCAAGGTGCCAAACAATTCCATTAGCCTTAAAACCAACCCTTTGTATTCTAGTCCTCCCACCCCCACCCCAGCCCCAGCTCCTGGCAACTACTAATCTATTCTCCGTTGCTATAGTTTCACCTTTTCTAGAAAGTTGTAAGATGGAATCGTACAGTTTACAACCTTCTGAGACTGGCTTCTGTCATTCAGCATGCCTTTGAGATCTATCCAAATTGGTGCATGTACCAAAAGTCCTTTTTTATTGCTGAATAGTATTCCACTGAATGTATTTGCCACAGTTTATCCGTTCATTTATTGGAGGACATACAGGTTGTTTCCAATTTTTGGTGATTTTGAATATAGCTACTATAGGCATTCATCTACAGTTTTTCCTGTGAATAGAAGTTTTCGTTTTTCTAGGTTTAATATCTAGGAACTGCTGGGTCACATGATACATGTACATCTAACATTGTAAGAAACTGCCAAACTGTTTTCCAGGGTGGCTGTGCCATTTTGCATTCCCACCAGCTATGTATGAGAATCCCAGTTGCTCTGTATTCTCTTGTGCACCAGGTATTTTTTTTATATTTGTTGTTCTAGAGGTGTGTAATAGCATACATTGTAGTTTCAATTTGCATTTCCCTAAAGACTAACGATGTTGAGTATCATTTCATGTGTGTATTTGCCATCCATATATCCTGTTTGGGGAAGTTATTTGCTAAAGTCTTTTGCTCATTTAAAAAATTGTGTTTTCTGTTTTTTAGCTGAGTTTTTAGGGTTATTTACATATTCTGGATATAAAGCCTTTGTCAGATATATAATTGCAAATATGTTCTTCCTAGTCTGTAGCTTGTCTTTTCATTCTCTTAATAGTGTCTTTCATAGAACAAAAGTTTTGAATGTTGATGAAGAATACTTTATTAATTTTTTTCTTTTATAAATTATGCTTTTGGTGTCATATCTAAGAACTCTTTGCCTAACTCCAGGTTATGATTTTTCTCCTGTGTTTTTTCTAAAAGTTTTATAGTTTTATATTTAACATTTGAATTTATGATTCGCTTTTTGTAAAAGGTGAAACTGTCCAGTTCTTCCAACACTGTTGAAGAGACTGTCCTTTCTCCATCAAATTGCCTTTGTACCTTTGTCAAAAGTCAACTGACCATATTTGTGTGAGCATATTTCTAGGCTCTCTAGTGTGTTCCAGTGACTTATGTGTCTGCCCCTTTGCCAATACCTGTCTGTCTTCATTGTTGCAGCTTTATTAAGTCTTAAGTTTGGGTAGTATAATTCCTCCAACTTTTTCTTTTTAAAAAATGTTTTGGCTATTCTAGTTCCATTGTCTTTCCACATACATTTTCAAATTAACTTGCTTTTATCTACAAAGAAATCTCACTGGAATTTTGATTGGTATTGATTTAACTCTGTGATCATTTTGGAGAGGACTGACATTGACCTACACTGAGTCTTCCAGTGCATGAACATGGTAGGTCTCTCTGTGCATTCAGGTCTTGAATTTCTTACATCAATAGTTGTAGTTTTTCCCGTACAAATCTTGACATGTGTTTTGCTATATTATTACCTAGTATTAATACAAATACCTGATATATTAATACATGCATATTTCATTTTGGGGAAACTATTGTATATGATTTTTTTTTTAAACTTCAGTTTCCAAGCATTCGTTACTAGTAGTGGAAATGAGATTGGTTTTTTTGTGTTAACCTTATATTCTGTCATCTTGCTAAATTTGCTTATTAGTTCTAGGGCAGATCCCATATTTTCTACATAGATAATCATGTTGTCTGGGAATAAGGACCATTTTATTTTATTTCTTCCTTTCCCTTTTGTATGTCTTTTTTTTCTTTTTCTTGCCTCATTGCATGGGCTAGGACTTCCTGCACCGTGTGTAGTAGGGAGATGAGTGTGGATTTCCTTGTCTTGTTTCTGAGCTTAGAGAAAAGCATTTAGTCCTTCACTATGAAGTATGATGTTAGCTGTAGGGTTCTTTTTAGGTAGATGCCCTAATCAGACTAAGGACATTATTTTCTATTATTTATTTGCTGAGAGCTTTTATAATGAATGGATGTTGAAGTTTGTCAAGTGCTTTTTCTGTCTCAATCAATACGATCATGTGGTTTTTCCTTAGTCTATTAATATGGTGGATTATATTGATTGAATTTCAAATATTGAATCAGCCTTGTATTTCTGGAATAAATCCTATTCTGTCATGGTATATTATTCATTTTAAGTGTTATTAAATTCTATTTGCTAATATTTTGCTGACGATTTTCCTATCTATGGTCATGAGGGATATTGGTCTGCAGTTATCTTTTCCTGTACTGTCTGTGTGTGGTTTTGGTATCAGGGTAATGCTGGCCTCATAAAACGTTGGGAAATGTTCTCTCTTCTTTTGTACTCTGGAAGAGATTTGTGTTATTTCTTCTTTAAATGTTTGGTTAAATTTGCTAATGAAACTGGGCTGGGAAGTTTCTTTTTTGGAAGGTTTTAAGTTACAGATTTAATTACTTTAATGGATATAGGACTCTTCAAGTTACCTATTTCTTCTTGGGTGAGTTTTGGTAGTTCGTGACTGTCAAGGAATTGGTCTAGTTCATCAAAGTTGTTGAAATAATGTGTGTCGAGTAGGTAATAGTATTCTCTCACTATCCTTCTGATATCAGAGTTTGTAATGCTATACCCTTTTTCTGATACTAGTAATTTGCATTTTCTCTTTTTTTCCTTTGTCAACTTGGCTAGAGGTGTATCCATTTTATTGATCTTTTCACAAAATAGCTTTTAGTTTCACTGATTTTCTCTATTATTCTGTTTTCATTGTAGTCTGCTCTTTGCTTAATTACTTCCTTCCTTCTGTTTGCTTTGAGTTTATTTTATTTTTATTTTTTGAGTTGGAGTCTTACTCTGTCGCTCAGGCTGAAGTGGAGTGGCCACTCACTGCCACCCCAGGGTTGAACTGCTGGGCTCCAGCGATCCTTCCGCCTCAGCCCTCCAAGTAGCTGGAACTACAGGCGTGTGCTACCACAATTTTTGATTTATTGTAGAGACAAGGTCACACCAAGTTGCTCAGGCTGATCTCGAACCCACAGGCTCATGCAATCTACTCACCTCGACCTCCCAAAGTGCTGGGATTACAGGCTGAGCCACTGAGTCTGGCCTGCTTTGAGTTTATTTTGCTTTTTTTATTTAGTTTTGTAGCTTCTCAAGATGGAGTTTAGATTGCTAGGTTGAGACCTTTCTTTTCTTCTAATGTAAATGTTTTAATGTTATTTCTCTCTCTCTCTTTTTTTTTTTTTTTAGTTGGAGTCTCACTCTTGTCACCCAGGATGGAGTGCAGAGGCATGCTCACGGCTACCGCAATCTCAACCTGCTGGGCCTTCTGCCTTAGTCTTCCAAGTAGCTGGGACTGCAGATGCACACCACCATGCCCGGCTAGTTTTTATGATTTATTGTAGAAACGAGGTTTCACCAAGTTGCCCAGGCTGGTCTCGAACCCCCAGGCTCGGGTAATCCTTTCGCCTCGTCTTTCTAATGTGCTGGGATTACAGACTGAGCGATCACTCCTAGCCAGTGTTATTTCTCTTTAAGCATTGCTTTAGGTCATCTCACAAACTTTGGTTTGTTGTAATTTTATTTTTGTTCAGTTCAAATATATTTTAATATTCCTTGAGACTTCCTCTGAACCATGGATTATTTATAAGCATGCTGTTCTATTTCCAGTGTTTGAAGATGTACCAGTTATCTTTTTGCTACTTTTTTTTTTTTTGAGTTGGAGTCTCACTCTGTAGCCCAGACTGGAGTGGCTGCTCCAGCCACTGCAGCCTCGACTTGCTGGGCTCCGACGACCCTTCTGCCTCAGTCTTCCTAGTATCTGGAACTACAGGCGTGCGCTACCATACTCAGCTAATTTTTTGATTTTATTGTAAGATGAGGTCTCGCCAAGTTGCCCAGGTGGGTCTCGAACCCGCGGGCTCAGGCAATCTACTCATCTCGGCCTCCCAAAGCACGGGATTACAGGCTGAGCCACCGAGCCCGGCTGCTACTGATTTTTAATTTAATCCATTATGGTCAGAGAACATACTTTGTTCTTCAATTTTTAAAATTTGTTAATGTTTGCTTTATGACCCAGGATATAGTCTGTATTGGTGAAGGTTCTATGTGTGCTTGGAAAGAATGTGTATTCTGCAGTTGCTGGGTGGAGTGTTCTATGCATGTCAATTAGATCCTGTTTGTTGATAGTGTTGTTCCATTCTTCTGTATCCTTGCTGATCTGAATACTTTTTCTATCAATTGTTGAAAGAGGAGTGTTAAAATATCCAACTATAATTGTACTTTTTGTCTTTTTCTCTGTTCGATTCTATCTCAGGTATTTTGAAGCTCTGTTGTTAGGGGCATACTCATTTAGGGGTATCATGTCTTCTTGGTGAATTGTCCCTTTTATCATTATAAAATGTTCCTCTTTACATCTGGTAGTTTTCCTTACTCTGAAATCTAACTTGTCTGGTTTTAAAATAGTCGCCCTAGCTTTCTTTTGATTTCCATTTGCAAGGTATTTCTTTTACTATTAATCTATATCATTATACTTAAAGTGGGTTTTTTATAGACAGCATATTATTTGGTCTTATTTATTTTTCATCTATTATGATAATTTTTTGTTTTTGATAGATAGGTTTAGATCGTTTATATTTAATGTAATTATTGGTATGTTTGGATTTAAAGCTTTTATTTTATTATTTGATTTCTCTTTTCCCTCCATGCTATTAGTCGCTTTGTTTCTTCCTTTCTCTTGGATTATTTGACTATTTTTTGCATTCTATTTTAATTTACTTATTGAGTTTTTTTTAAAACAATATCTCCTTGTATACTTTTTTTTTTGAGTGGCGAAGCTAATGACTACAATATACATAGTTAACTTCACAGTCTCCTTAGTAAATTTTGTTGGAAAAAAGTCATCTGGCCACAATGTGGGGATGCAGGGAGCTCAGTTAGGGTCAGGAATGCCAGATTTAGCAAATAAAAATATAGCAGGAGCCTTGAAACATTTCTAGGATGTCATGGAATTTTAGAACATTAAAAAATAAATGTCCAGTTAGATTTGAATTTTAAATAAACCACAAATAATTGTTTAGTATAAGTATGTCCCATGCAATATTTGGGGTATGCTTATACTTTTAAAAATCTTTGTTTATCTGAAATTCAAATTCAACTGGACATCTTGTATTTTACCTGGTGACCTTAGCTAGGATGCTAGTTTGCTATTTTATCTTATTTTATTTTATTATTATTTTATATTTTATTTTACAGAGATGGAGGCCTCACTACGTTGCTAGTCTTGAACTCCTGGCCTCAAGTAATCCTCCCATCACGGCCTCCCAGAGTACTGGGATTACAGGTGTGAGCCATCACACCTGGCCATGATGGTATTTTGAATAAAGATGGCTGGACAAGGCTTGGTGCTGATAAGATAGGAACAAGTGGACAGATCCACAAAATATTTAGGAAGTAAAATCTAGGCCAGACGCTGTGGCTCAAGCTTGTAATCCCAGCACTTTGGGAGGCAGAGGTGAGGGGAATGTCTGAGCCCACGGGTTCAAGAATAGCCTGGGCAACTTGGTGAGACTCATCTCTACAATAAATCACAAAATTAGCTAGGTGTGGTAATGCGCTCCTGTAGTTCTGGCTACTTGGAAGGCTGAAGTGGAAGGATCACCTGCGACCAGCAGATCGACACTGGGTTGGCCGTGAGCATGCCACTGCACTTCAGCTTGGGCGACAGAGTGAGATTCCAACTTACGAAAAAAAATCTAGAGGATTTGGTTTAGTTGGACATTGGGGTAAGAAAGAGGAGCCAAAGATGCTCCCACAGTGGTGAGTAACCTGTGCCCTCATTGGATGGAGACCGGTCCACCTGAGAAGATGGGGGTAGGTTGAGGCTGTAGGGTGTTGGATGTACTGATTCTGTGGAGCCCTTGAGACACCCAGGTGGAGGCGACAAGCAGGTGGCTGGATATCTGGGTGTTTGCTTGGGGGAGTGATCTGGGTTGGACACACATAGATGCTCATCCCCTCCTGGAGCTTCCAGCCAGGGCAGAACCCCAGGGAGAGGAGAAGACACAGGGCCCTGCCAAGTGAGGAGGAGGATCTGGTAGAGGAGGCTGAGAGAAGGCATCCCGAGAGGGAGCAGGGAAGCCAGAGTGTCTGAAGGGGCCAGCAGGGGTCAGGGATGCAGAGCACTCCCGAGAGATGGAGTTCAGTTTTCCCTTCTGATGGGAGAGACCTGAGACTGTTCAAATGGGAACAATCCGGAAGAGAGAGGGCGATTGGGCATGGAGGACAGAGTTATGGCTGGACGGAGGCAGACTCTCCAGAAGGTGGGAGAAACCACACTGCAGAGGGTGGAGGGCAAGTATGATCCTGGCTCCTTCATCATGTAACAAGAGGGACAGGCTTGGCTTGGATTTTCCAAATGCAGAGCATGAGACAAGTCTTGGTACAAGTTGGCCTCCAAGTTTAACTTGGAGACAAGTGTGTTTGGGAGGCCACCCCAGGCAATACAGATGAGAGACTGAGGTAGGACAAGCCAGCTGGGGCTCGGATTGAGTTGGTTGCCACTACAGGCAACTGGGCTCAATTCCACTATCACCCAGCACACAGTAGGTGCCCAGCAGGAGATTGAGGTCCCGGTTGCAGAAGTGATGTTGCCACCCCAGGAGTCTGCGTGCCCCTGCTGCTCTAGGAAGCATTGTGATGGATCTGAGGAGGCCAGTGACAGAGCCAGGGACAGTCAGTCAAACACCAGCCACCTCTCTGAAAGGCTCCAGGACTACGGGCACACATACTAGAGGCACTGGTGTCCACCTTCTGAAGGTGGCAGGAGCCAACTGGCTGAGGAACAGGGAAAGTGCACTCAGCCCAGAAAGTGAGCATGGAGCCTGGGCAAGGTGGCTCACATCTGTAATCCCAACACTTTGTGAGGCTGAGGGAGGAGGATCGTTTGAGGCCAGGAGTTAGACTACAGTGAGCTATGATCATACCATTATACTACAGCCTGGGGGACAGAGCGAGACTCCATTTCAAATTTAAAAAAAAAAAGAAGAAGAAGAGAAAGAAAGTGAGAACAGAGACACAGCAGAAACAGGTTCTTCCTGGGAACTGAAGGAAACAGGTGGGGGGATGTTAAGGTTGGTGAGGGTGTGGCTCGGGACGATTTCTAGATACAGGCAGGGTTTGGATCAGGAAGTGCTTTGTCCCGGGCCCCCAGGGCTCAGAATTGACAATGTCAACCACAGGGAGCCCCCAGAGTGGCATAAACAGGTGAGGGCCACGCTGGGATTTTTAGATTTGGTAGCTGGAGTACAGAGAAGGGAGAGGTCTGGAAGCCAGGAGACTGGGGCAGGAGCTACTGCCATCAATCGTCCAGGCCCAGAGGGAATGGCAGAGAGGAGAGGTGCTGGGAAGTTCTACCAGAGTAGAGGTGGGGCGGTGTCCAGGTGTGTTCATGTCTGAGAGTAGCACCTGTGGGACCCAGGTGAGGGACATAACTGAGCTCAGGTCTGTGGTGGCAAGAATAGAAAGCCCAGCCTGAGCAGACGGGTTGGGGAGCAAGGCTGGTTCTAATTTGTGGGGCCCAATGAAGACTTGTTGAAAGATCATTAAGAATTTTAAGGCTGAGCAAGGTGGTTCATGCCTGTAATCCCAGTGCTTTCAGAGGCCAAGGTGAGAGGATCACTTGAGGCCAGGAATTTGAGACCAACCTGGGCAACATAGTGAGACCCCATCTCTACAAAAAAAATTTAAAAAGTAGCCGGGTCTAGTGGCACAGGCCTGTAGTTCCAGCTACTCAGGAGGCTCAAGCGAGAGGATTGCCTGAGCCTAGGAGTTCAAGGCTGCAGTGAGCTATGATTGCATCACTGCACTCCAAAGTAGTATGTGACCTTGTCTCTCAAAAAAAGAAAAAAAAGGAAAAAAAAAAAAATAATTTCAAGACAAGACAACAGAGCATGAACCCAAGCCCAAGATCACGCACTGTGAATTGGCCCTAATTGTGGAATTCTTTGGTTTCCAGAATCTCTGGAAGGCAGAAGAATCAAAGTCCAGGAAAGTCAGGGATTCTACACGACCTCAGTGACAGCTGGAACCAAAAGAGAAAGAAAGACTCTCATGGGACACTCAACCACTGACAACGCTACACTCTTGCTTACAACGCTCACTGCCATCCTCAGAGGACCCACATCTGTCATCCTGACCAGGCTGGAATGGGGGAGGAGCAGGTTCCAGGGAAAGGGGGACCTGGTCCCAGAAAGGGGGTGCTCTGGGGGAAGACGAGGCAAGGGGGAGACTTTCTCTTGAACAGGTGCACGTGCCTTGGTCCCAGGCTGGGGATTGACTGGGAAATGATTTACTTCTCCGGGGGCTGGAGACCAGAGGAAGCGCTCTCACCAGTCACGAAGAGTGGGGGAACCCTACAGGTCTGTCAACAGGACTCCCGGGAGATGCGGAATTGTGCTTGGAGACTGGGACTGCTCCCCACACGTGGCCCTGGAAAGTGGGAAGTTATTCGGAGAGTCTTAGCCATTTCGACAGAGCCAGACTGGGCCAGGTGGGTTCATGCTGACATGATCTGACTTGGAGGACAACATGGAGAAAAGTATCTGTGCGTTTGATAGCTGGGATCACGGAACAAGAATCCCTTAGCTCTGCCCTTGGGGGACCCCATCTAAACAAGGACCCCGATCCTGTCCCCAGAGAGGCCTGTCGGAAGAGACAGCCTTAGTTTTCAGGAAGATCTGTGTCTTAGGGAAAGGCAGTCCTGCCCCGAGGAGCTTCCAGTCTGATGGGAGAATCAGGACACACGGGTCCCTCGGACAATATTATGGATACCAGTACTTCAGAGCCAGAGTAAAGCCTAAAAGACATATCTAGTGGGTGTCACTAGTCAAGGGCAGCTTCCTGGAAGAGGCGGGATTTTTTTTGTTTGTTTTTGTTTTGTTTTTACTGGGGAGAAGGCACAGATCCTCCCAGCAGAAATAAGGAAAGCCATGTCTGGTTAGAGGAATGGCACTTAAATTATTTGGAGGTGCCAGGCTCGGTGGCTCAGCCTGTAATCCCACGCTTTGGGAGGCTGAGGTGAGTGGATTGCCTGAGCCTGCGGGTTCGAGACCCGCCTGGGTAACTTGGTGAGACCTCATCCCTACAATAAATAAAAAAATCAGGCGGGCGTGGTAGTGTGCGCCTGTAGTTCCAGCTACTTGGAAGGCTGAGGCGGAAGGATCGCTGAAGCCCAGCAGGCCGAGGCTGCGGTGGCTGGGAGTGGCCACTGCACTCCAGTCTGGGTGACAGAGTGAGACTCCAACTAAAAAAAAAACCAATTATTTGGAGGTGAGATTGAAGCACACAGAGCCACATCCTCCTGACCACCCCCTCCGCCCAGAACCTAAAAGACTGCCTGGCCCAACTCCCTGTCCGGGGTAAAATCCCCCTGCAGCAGGCATCTGCTTGACCCATTGAGTCAAGATGATATGCTGGAAGACAACTGGGTGTCCCTGACCATCCAGACCTTGTAGACACCAGCCAGTTCCCCTTGGGTGCTGTTGGAATCCAGCTCATCACACCATCCTCCTGGAGGCCCCAGCCCTGAGGAAGGCTCCTCTGTGCCAGCTTTTCGGCCCTTCTGCGGAAGGTGCCTGCTTCTCACCACCCGAATAGCAGCCAGAATGCTTTCGGCTGCAAGAAACAGAAAAACTAACTCAAAGTGGCTTCACCAACAAGGGTCTTTATCATTTCTGCTCATTTGACACCAACATTGCCAGACTTGTGTGCAGGCATATTTCTAAGGGTTTTCTCCTAGCAACTGTATGAGGCAGGTGCTCTTATGATTCATTTTACAGATGGGAGCTGAAGTGACTTGTTTAAGATCACAGGCTTACTTAACAGGATGTCAAGAGGTTGGTATATCCAGGGTAGGTCCAATACTTTAGTACATTACCTTGGGCCCCTTGTGCTCTTTACTGTATTCCAGCATGTCAGCCATGTTTACCTCATGGTCACAGGTTGGCTGCCACATCACATGCTCACACCACAGATTCTAAGTGCAGGAAGGGAGGGTTCCTCTCCTAGCATATGGTTCTCTTCTTTTTTTTTTTTTTTTTTTTGAGTTGGAGTCTCACTCTGTCGCCCAGACTGGAGTGCAGTGGCTGCTCCCGACCACCGCAGCCTTGACCTGCTGTGCTCCGGCAATCCTTCCGCCTCAGCCTTCCAAGTAGCTGGAACTACAGGTGCGCGCTACCACGCTCGGCTAATTTTTTGATTTATTGTAGAGATGAGGTCTCACCAAGTTGCCCAGGCAGTTCTCGAACCCGCGGGCTCAGGCAATCCACTCACCTCAGCCTCCCAAGGCGTGGGATTACAGGCTGAGCCACTGAGTCCGGCTGTGGTTCTCTTCTTAACAGGGAGTAAAATCTTACCCAGAATCCTTCGAGCAGACTTCTTTTTATGATTATTTGGCCAAATTGGGTCACATGGATACCTTTAAGTCAGTCACTGGCACAAGGGAGCAGTGGGCTTGCCTTAACTGGCTTTGAGCATCGTCTGTGGCCCTCCCTTCCCTGAGCCTCCCCAGGGAAAGAAGAGATCTTGTCTGCTGGGTGGGCAACTCACAGTGTGTCACAGCCCAGCTTCCCAAAGGGCCAAACCCTTCTGCTCCTTCCAACCTTTTTGGAACAATCAGGGGAACTCAAATGCATGTTTCACAGAGTCAGAATGCCTTCTTCTCCCACACGGCCCACTAGCATTGTATCTGGGTGAAATGGAATGGGAACAGTTTGACTGTAGAGCAGGTCTGGCTGCAGCCACACTGGATTCCTCAGGCTCTGGAGTCCCCTCCCATTGAGTCACCCGCCACACAGTCCTCCTGCCAACCCCTTGCTTCCTCTGCCGTCCCCTGGCGTCCTGTATGTGTCTCCTTCCAGATTACTTTAGGTGGGTCGTACGTCTCTCTCCTACCCCACTCTCCTCCACGGGATCTTCACACATGGGATGAGGCTCATGCATCTTGGTACCCACAGAATTACAGCAGTGATGGCGCAGTAGATGTCTTCTGTGCACTAGGCACTCAGTGTTTTCTGTGTATTAACTCATTTGATTGTTTTAAGGGCCCGTCCACAGATGTGCTCTCACGCCTCCTCCCTGGCATATGGCTGAACTTTCATCCGCTGGCCTCCCTTGTAGCCAGGTATGTCTGTGTGATGCCCTCCTCACCCACCAGGGCTGGGTGTTGCCATGCCATGGCTTTCAGGAAAGGGGCGGAGCTGCCTCCGTGCCCTTCCCCTAAGGAGACCCAGCGTGGACCATGAGGATGTGGCATGGGGGATAAGACAGGAAGTGCCTGGGCCCTTCAGCCCCTGCACGCAGGACCCGCCTGCTGGTATAGGCCACCCTGAGCTGAGACAAGCTGCTTCGGAGTTGGAGCCAGTACACAGGGGTCTGTCACGGCAGCTTAGCCCATCCTGCTAGTGGAAGTGGAGGCTGGGATCCTTCCCCATGGGATCACCCCATTTCAGAGGTGGGGGAACGGAGGCTTGGGGGTGTGGGGAGGGTTTTGAGTAATGTCCAGGGTCACACAGCTAGTGAGTGGATGTGCCAGGTGACCCGGATGGCTTAGCTGGGCACATTTCTCTACCCTTAGCAGAGACGGGGCAGTCAGGGCCTGCAGGCTACACATGGCAAGTGGGGGCGGGGGAGATCGGGAGAAGGGGAGGTCAGAAACTGAAGCAGAAAGCTGTGCTTGGGGAGCACCCGCAGGGAGGAGCAGGAGGGAGGACTCAGAGAAGGAGAGGCTGAAAGAGTTGGTGAGCACCAGGGTGGCTGGCAGAGGGAGAGGTGCCCTGAGTCAGCTGCTCCCAGAATGTGGGCCATGTGGGTGCCACAACTTGGTGGGGGGGAGGGAACGAATGTAGACAGGAATGTCGCTTACAGAACCCATGCAGTCCTCTGACCCAGCCCCCACGGAGGGGAAACTGGCCCCCAACCCCAGTGTGGGTTTTTTCTTACTACTCCAGAAGTTGGCTTGAGTGGCACAGGCTGTGCCCCAGAGTCACATCTGGAGCCCGGGAACCCAGGGCACCCCCACCAGCCCCCGGCTGGTCCGAGTGTCACTGCGCTGCTGTTTGAACTATTGCGGTTTGCTCACCGAGAAATCCTGCCAGCATGTTAAAGATTGCGTTAATTAATTAAGCAGGCGCTTCATTGAGAGTCAATGGCGTAATTGTGGCTCGTGGTGGATACATACTAATTGAGTATTAAGAACATATTTGTGCAGAAGGAGCTGCTTCGGGAGCGAGCCCTGCCCTTTGTCAGCCAGATGCTTGGACTTGTTACACGGAGGATGAGTCATTAGTGGGGAGCGCCTTGGTGTGGGGGCGCTGCCGTGCCCTGTCTGAAGGGGAAGGTAGGTGGCCCACAGAAGGATCAGCTCCCAAGTGGTAAGGGGCGGGGGTCTCCACGGACAGACTCAGGAAACGGTGGCCTTATTAAGCAGGTGACAAGGGTGGGTTAAGCTTGGCAGCAGCTCAGGTCTAGGCCCCCAGGCCTTTGGTCAGCTGAGAGGAGATGTCCATCTTCCCTCTGGAGTCCCCATTACCAGGACTGACTGGCCCCCAGGAATCGAAGCCCTCCAGAAGTTGCTAGCTCTCCTAACTGGCTCAGCCCCATCAAGGCAGTGTGAGGCAGTGTAGTTAGGAATGCAGACTCTGAGGCCAGAATTCTTGATTCAGGCTCAACACAACTTCCTATGTGCTGAGACATCTTGGGAAAATTAAGTTCTCTGTGCCTCAGTTTCTGTACTAAACTAGAGATGATAATGGCCTCATGAGCAGGGCAGTAGATGGCCCACACTGTGCCTTTACATAAATTGAGATGAGTCCACCTCACCACCGAGGGACACATGTGCCAGGTGTGCAGCTTGGTGGAAAGAACATGGACTGTTCTCTAAGTCAGATGTCTTTGTACAGTGAACAAACTGCCTGCCTGTCCTTGGCAGCCCTGTCCACAGGTTGTTATGAGAGTAAGCAAAATATAACACAGCAAACGCCCAGTGCACATTCATAATCTTCCACAACTTTCTGACCCCACCTTTCCAGGAATTGGGCATGGTTTTGATGCCACCTACAAGCTGCCAGCAGCCACTTTTAAAAGGGTTGATAAGAGGACGATGACATGTGGACCAAGAACACAGAAGAAGATGGCTCCTGTCACAGCACTGAAGGCAGCAGAGTCTGCAGAGCCTGATAACAAAGCATCTCCCAAAAACCCTGCCCTGGAGCATCAGTGGTTGGAGGAGCGTCCCCACCCCCACCCCCAAATTCCAGACTCTCTGTCACTAGGTGCTGCAGAGAGCTAGCTCACAACTCTTAGTTCAGGCTTTGCAGAGGATTCAAGTCCAGCTGAACTCAAGTTTAATTGGGGGGCGTTCCTAGGAAGCAGTGAGGCGGAGGAACGAGACAGGAAGGGAGGCAGCTGCCATGGGTCCCTGAAGCTCTTTCCTGCCAGGACACTGGAAGATGACCAGCACGCGCCCTGCCGCTCCCTACTGAGGGCCTGCAAACCCCAGCTGCTCAGGGCTGCTGCGTGGCAGGGCAGCCAGACTCCAGCCATGGGACTGTGGAGCCTGGGAGTTCAGCGGGTGGGCACTGAGCAGAAAGGGTTCAGGGACAGGGTGACACTGACAAGGTCTGCAGTGACAAAGCACCTTCCCGTTGTTCAGTGCACCTTCCCACGCGGCGGGCTATGGCAGGAAGACTCTCCCAGTAGAAGAACCACCATGGTGGCGGGGTCTCGGTGTAAGGTCGGTCCCTGTTGGGTGCCAGGTACCGTTGCATTATGTCATTCCTGTGACACTGGTCCCACCGAGTTCCCTCAGGGCCCTTCCTTCCATCACAGAGCTGGTAAGGGCAGAGTGGTGTGGCACCAGGACCTGTGCTCTTAACCACCCTCCTGCAGGAGACACTCTTCAGAGCTCACTAGGCTCAGAAGGGTCTAAGGGAGCAGCCTCTCTCCCTCCTGCCCTGCAGCCCCTAGCTCCCTCCTCGGAGGACACTGGAACCCAGCTTCAGGGGTCAAGGGGGCTGTGCTGGCCTCCTCCTAGCCCCGCTCAGCCCAGCACTGTCCAGTGTTTTTCTTCCTCTGCAAGTCCCTCCTGTGTCTCCTGGCTTGGCAGGTCCACCCTTACCCTGGTTGTTACTGGCCAGGGTCTGGGTGAGCCCAGAAGCTTCCATCACAGACCCCACAGGAGCCTTCCTGGCAGGTAAGCAGGCCCCTCCATGTGGGGAATGGGGAAAGAGGAGGGATGGACACCGAGGCCCCTCTAGGAACTCCAGTCTGAGGAGGGGGCGGAGCCCTTAAGGAGTTCCCTGCCTGATGTCCGGCCAGTCCCACCACCCTCAAGGAGCTCCCAGTCTGCTGGGGGAGGCACAGCCCAGTCTTGGGAGCAGCTGTGTGTTTTCTACTTCTTGACAGGGTAGCAGGGCGCAGTCAAGCCCACACCCATCCTCAGACCTACCAGACAGAAGCTAGGAACTTGGAGCTAGGTGAGGGGACAGGACAGGCCCCCGACTTCTACCAGCTGAGGAGGGTGAAGCCAGGCTGGAAGAGCCGGGAGCTGTCCATGTCTCTCCAGAGCCTTGGCCGTTGCTCATACAAGGATGGTCTCCCGGAGAGCAAGGGGGCTGGGTGAGGGTCCCATCTCCTCATGGACCCTCAGGGCACCCCCATAGCTTGGGCAGCCCCAGGCTCCGTGAGACCAGCTGATCGATTTGTGGGTGATGCCCAGGAAGGGTCCCTTTGCAGGTGCCTCAGAGGAGCTCAAGCCCAGTCCTACACAGCCTGGGGCGTGGGTGTTTGTGTGTGTCCTGGTTGGGAGAGACCAGAACTGCCTGGGGCGATGAACCCTAAAGCGCAGGGTGTGGCCCCCAGCATGTTGGTCTGCTCAGCCTGCATCCCAGGCCTCACCGGGCCCCAGCACAGCTCTCAGGGAAGCAGATGACATCAGAAGTGCCCCAGGAAGCCACCGCCCCCAGGGCGACAGACGGGCCTATTTATAAGGAGGAAGCAGGCCTGTCACCCTCCAGCTCCAAGTTGCCTTCTGCTTCCCCCGCTCCACTCGCTCTCTGCTGCTGCTGCCTATATTAGGAGCGCAGCAGATGGAAGGAGCCAGGACCTCCCCTGGCGCCCCGGGCGCTCTGCACGTGCCTGAGCCGCCCTGAGCCTGCAAGGGCCAGGCCCACCCTTCCTGGGCTGCCTGGACCTGTCTTGGACCCTATCGGGTAAGGATCCTGTGCCAGCTGATTCTGGGGGACACGCCAGAGTGATCCATAGAGGAAGGAGGACAGAGAGGGTGGGATAATGGCTGGAAGGCCAGGAGAAAGGAAGGAGGGGAGGAATCAGTGTAGGGACTCAGGGTACTGAGTGGCAGGGAGGGGCAGAAAGGTCTAAGACAAGGAGTGGAGCAGCTGAGGAGTCGGAGGTCTCAGGGGCCCTCAGCCTCTACCTTATCTTTGTGCAAATTAGGAAAAGGCTCCCTCTGTGCATGCATTAATTAGAAAAAGCCATAAATCAAGTGTGTCCTTGTGTGGAGAAAGGCACTCTTCTTTCCAGAGGACTCAGCCCCAGGCCAGGTCACCCGGCTTGGAAAGCAGGGCCAAGGCCTGACTGTAGCCCCTGCTCACGTCATGACCAGTGCAGCTGTGCCTGGCAGCTGGCAGCCCTGCTCCAGGGACCCTGGCAGGAAGAGCGGCTGAGGAAGAAAGGCATGCCTGGGGCCTGAGCTCAGGCTGGGGCTACTTTAGGTACCACACAAGAGGCAACTAGCTTAATGAGGATGGCAGCCAGACAAACAGTTCTTGAATCTCCCAGCCTAGGGCTGCAGGCAACCTGGGAGCCCAGCCTCACAAACAAACCCGCAGCATGTTGATCCGGCCAGGCAGAGGCACAGGCGACGTCTGTGAACCTCTCAACTGTCCCTCGTCGGCCATCCCACCCCACTTCCTGCATTGGTGGCTGCTTCTCTCTCCGGGAAGCCCTAGAGGTAGGACAAGCACCTGACTCAGCATCCCCAGCCCACCTGGGGCCCATCCTCTGTCCCTCGATTCTTGACACACCCAGCTAAGGGGACCTCTCACTATCCCGGCGTGGGGGGGGTCCTTGGACTTTGATTCCGGATTGTGTTTTGTGGCTTTGGTACTTAGGAGGTGTCAGAGACTGAAGTGCAATTTGCATTTTAATAAAGAAAGTTGCGTTTCAGTCATTTGCATTTAAATAGGGTGCTGCTTCCTCTCTCCCTCCCTCCCCTGCTGCTGGCAGCACCTTTGGGAGAAGAAGGACCCCCGGGCGTTCCGTTTCCCACACCTCCTCCTCATCTAGCCGCTTCAGTGGTGGTGGGGGACAGTGGGGATCCTCTCCCGGACTCCAGGTCTCCCCGGAGAGCTCTTCGCACACAAGCACTTGTGTACACACGTGCACTCCCACACTCCACTTGCACAAGCACACACGCACGAACACTCACGCAACACACACACCTCATACACAACGCACACATGCACACACATGCACGAGCACACAGCCACCAAAAGCCACCATGTGCCCCGTGGGCCTGGTGCCCTTCCAGCTGCCTGGCCCCTGGTGAGCAGCCTTTGGAACCTGGGCCTGCATGGGGATACCGCTACACCCACCCCACTTCCTGCATTGGTGGCTGCTTCTCTCTCTGGGAAGCCCTAGAGGTAGGACAAGCACCTGACTCAGCATCCCCAGCTCACCTGGGGCCCATTCTCTGTCCCTCGATTCTTGATACACCCAGCTAAGGGGACCCTGCACTGACTGTTGCGACTCTTCCTCTGGACTCCAGTGGAGGCCACGGAAGTCAGCAGGGACTGAGCTGCATGGGGGCGTTATGGCAGGGCAGGGTCCGTGAGAGGGTGGGGCGCATGGCCCAGCATGACCCTTGTGTCCCGAGGTGCCACCCACCCTGGCGGCACTCTGGAGGTGCAGGTGTGCTCACTGCAGCCGCTGACTCCCGGCTGCCTTCTTCCTCTACCAACATTCTTTGCTGGGTGCTCTGGCTTCCCGGGAGGTTCCCGAGTGGCTGCCAACTTGCTTTTCCTGGCGAAAGCTCTGTCTCCTGAATCCACACCGCCCTCGGCTCCCTCCGAGTCCCCAAACTCTCCACTCCTGCAGCTTCTTGAGAGCTTGCTTGAGGCCCTGGCAGGGGAGTGCAGCTACTCACATGCCCTTGACCTAAGAACAGTCCTTCTCTAATCTCTGTGATCAGAAAGGTGGCTCTCTTCCACCAAGCATAAGCAGTGAGGAGAAGGGCGACACGCGCCTAGCCAGACAGATCGCCTAATCAACCCTGGGGATCACTGTGGGAACAGATGTTGCAGCCAGGTTACCCTCACATCCATACTCACGGTTTCCTCAAGACAGCACTCCCTAGGTCAGGTGCGGCGGCTCACGCCTGTAATACCAACACTTTGGGAGGTCGAGGTGAGAGCATCACTGAGGCCAGAAGTTTGAGACCAGCCTGGGCAACATAGCAAGACCTCGTCTCTACAAAAAAAATCAAAAAATTAGCCAAGCATGCTGGCATGCACCTGTAGTCTCAGCTACTCGGGAGGCTGAGGTGGAAGGATCACTCAACCCCAGGAGGTTAAGGCTTCAGTGATCGTGCCACTGCACTTCAGCCTGAGCAACAGAGTGAGACCCCAACCCCTCCCCCCAAAAAAAATCGACTAACAAGATCAGGAAGTCTAAGAAAAGTGCTTGATGCCAAAAGTTGGCATTTCTTTATTAAGAGTCAAAGACTCATCATAATTGTAAGATGTACACAGCTGATTCCATTATTACTAGCCCTTTTTCTCCCTTTTAAAAACATCATTTTAATTAAGCTCTTGTATGTTTTTAATAATCCTCTCCCCCATAGGTTGAAATATCCTAGTCAAAACTTCTATGTCGCATTTACTCTACAACAAGCCAAGGATATTTGTTTTTAACAACTGTTTTGTTTTGGGGTTTGTTTGGTTTTTTTTTAGCCGGAGTCTCACTCCACCGCACAGGCTGGAGTACAGTGGCACACTCACGGCTGCTGGGCTCAGGCAATCCTTCGGCTCCAGCCTTCCAAGTAGCTGGAGCGACAGGAATGCACCACTACACCCAGCTAATTTTTTGATTTGTAGAGACAAGTTCTCACCATGTTGCCCAGACTGATCTCAAGCCCATGGGCTCAGGCAATCCTCTCGCCTCAGCTGTCCAAAGTGCTGGGATTACAAACATGAGCCACTGCGCCTGGCGGCAACTGTTTGGATAAGTTTCTACCCAGTAAACTTGCAAGCAGACAGTCACAAGTTTTTGTCTCTGATAGCTCCTTCCTTCTCCCTTAAGTGGAGTTACTTATAAAATATTCAGTTAAAGAATAAAGCTACTGGCGTGGTGCCTTATCCACATAGTCTGAGAGGTAATCCCATCATGAGATTCTCCTAGTATCTTATCTCCAGCAAAGAGAGAAATTGGCCTGAGAGTTATTTTTGCGGTCTTTGTGTGTGGTAGTGTCAATATCACTAGGGAAACACTATGAAAATTGATCGAGGAACCCATAGGTTCTTACTCAGATTTCTCATGGAAGCATTGGTCCTTGGTAAACAGTCCCACATATATCCCAGTTCAGGAGCCATGAGGTTCCCTTGGTTAAAGAGAAATCAGCTTAAAGAACAAGCCAGGGGGAGTGGAAAGAGACAGGACAAAGGATAGAAACTAGGGGCAGGACCACAGGATAGTGCAGTGCAGAGAGATACAGAAAACGCCAGAGATTTATGTAACAACTTAAGGAGCAGACACACAGGGAAGGCTCTGCAGCCCACATGCATCTGCTGTGGAATCTGAAAATGACTTTGGAGGGTTTTGATTTCTTATCAGCCCCTCTGCCTGATGTTTCACAAAGCTCCAGACCTACCTGACCCAGCACACAAGGAGCCCGGTAGGTACCTGGCGTATAGGAGACGCTCAAATACTTGTTGACTAATAAAAATTCCTGAGTGGGGCAAGTGATTGATTACTTTTTCCCCATAAGCAAGAATCTATTAAACCTACAAATCAAACCAATCCTGTCTGCCTGGCCAGATAGGATTGGGTCATCCCCTCAAAAGATTGTGCAGGCTAGCTGCCTCACCAGGACATGGAGACATTTTGCTTCCTCACATATGAAGATGTCCTGGGTTCTTTTTCAGCGCTTTTTAAACAGGAGGGGTGAAGAAAATGCAATGGTTTGGGAAATGGGGGGTGTGTGTGTGTGTACAAAGTCTAAACAGGAGACAGAAGACTGGAGTCAGAAAGCCTGGGTTCCAATTCCTTTTGCCAGTAACTTGTATAAACGTGGGCAAGTCTGCTGATTTGCAATGCCCTGCTTCCTCGTTTTCCACGTAGAAATATTAATACTTATTCTATGTATCTCACAAGGTGGCACTAAAGATATAAATGGCATTTAAGAGCATTTTGAAAGGATAAAGTTCTATATCAGTCTAAAAGAGTGGAATTAATTGGTATGGACAATGGAAAGATGTCGAGAGGAACATTCTTGGATTAGGAGGAAAGGAGACCTAGAATGGAATGGGAACCCTTCCTTCATGTGGCAGATAAACACCCCCACCCCTCAAACCACATGTTTAGCCAACTCTTCCTTTAATCTTGAGACATCTCTGGGAAAAGGGTTTTTCCTGTTTCCTGCTCCTTTGTGCCGGGGGTTTTTTATTCATTTTGTGGTTACTGCATGCCTATCATACGCCAGGCAATGTGTCTCTTAGCTTATTATTTCAAGATTAGCCTTGGAGGACAACATATATCTTCAAAGGACTTTCACACGTATCTCACATATTCCCCAACTTTCCCTGTTGATGAAAATGGCCGTTCACCTTTTTTTTTTTTTTAGAAAGTAGGATTTATTAGGAAGACACGAGAGCTCCCACGGAGGGAGGGGACCTGAAAGAGGTTGCCCAGTTCACCATTTAATAAGTGGAGGAATTCAGTGGCTTGACCAAAGGCCAGAGTGGTGATGCAACCAGTACCCAAACTTGGGTTTCCCGACCACCCCTCTTTGAGAGACAGGAAGTTCCCGAGGTGTGTCCTGCAGGCTCCTAGGCAGACCTGGTGTGGGGGGGATCCGCAGGGGCGCCCCCAGTCAGGGCTCCTCTGAGTGTGAGCCCTTCCCTCTACTGGACTCCAGGGCAGCAGAGAGGTTGGGATTTTTACTTGTCAGTGCAGCGGAGAAAGATCCCCAGGTCGTAGGAAGCGTAAGCCTCCCCCGGAACTTCCATTTAAAGCCACTTGGTATCACGGATCATGGCTGTGGAGTCAGAGTTCTGTTCCTGCCTGCATCGACACTGCGTGTCTGCACATCCCTCAGCCTTTCTGAGTCTCACTTTTCTCCCCGGGAGATGGAGATCGTAACATCCCCCTGGTCTTTGGGGTCGGTCTCCCGGGATCCAAATAAGGCCCGGGGCTCTAAACCGGCAGAAACGTGCGTTCACAGCAACGTCTCTCCCGCCCCTGCCCCGGCACGTCGACCCCCGCCCGGTCCCCCAGCGTCCAACTTTTCCCGGCGTTGACCCGCCCGGGCCACCCTCTGCCACCTGGGGAGCGCGACTCCCGACGCCAGTTCTGGGTGACGGCACTCCCCGCTCACGCTCGTGCTTTTGTTTGGGTCCGGGAGGGGGCCGGCCTCGACTCGGGGCGCCCCGTCTGCAGCCGTCCGCCCGGCTCTCCGCCGCCCGCGGGCCGGGGCCGCGCGCCCGGCCGGGCGTGGGTCCGGCTCCTCCGTCCGCACCCAGGCGGAGACAAAGGAGGGGGGCGGGGAGCGGCCGGGCCGCGGCTCCGCGATCCGCCCTCGCTTCCGAAGTCGCGACGTCAGCGGGCGCGGATGGAGCCGCGGGGCGCGGGCCGCGGGGCGCGCGGCGGGGGCGCGGGGGGCGCGGGCCGCGTGGGCGCCGGCATGGCGGGCGCCGGGGGGCGGGGGCGGGCGCGCGCGCGTGCGGGCGCGAGGGAGGCCGGC